>VDFB02280439.1:0-16425 GCA_007258455.2 Sequoia sempervirens | reverse complement strand
AGATCCGCATGAAGATTTGATCAAGTTATGAGTATTGGTGTTCTGACCATTTTTTTGTTGCTTCAGTTGGTGTTCCTGAATGAAGATTATGTGATTCTAGTAATATGAGTTGTTTTGGATGTTTCTCTGGTGTTTCATGATGCTTGTGGATGTTTCTAGTTTGTGCTCTATCTTTGTGGTTGGTTCAGATTGATCGTTGTGCTCGTGATTGATGATTTTCTTTTGCGTGTTCATGTTTTTCATGTTCTTGGCCTACTAGGTGATTGTAGCTTGTTTTGGATCTTCAAGGAATAATTTTTTAAGGTGTTTCAAATTCAAGGATATTTTTTGGGTCATTACTAGGTTGTGGCCGACTTTGGTTAATTTGCATTGCAAATTATTTATGTTTTGGGCCGACAGTTTGTATTCATTTTATATTTTATTGAAGTTGACATGGAGATGATGTTATTTCTTGCTGTGGATATATAAGAGTGATCTTTTTATCATTTGAAGGTATGATGAGTGTGTGAAGAAGCGAAGTGTGTGAGTCCTATGTGAGAATAAAGTTATAATCATTCAAAGGCAGAAGTGAAGTGTAAAGAGAGCAATTTTTTTGTGCTTAACCGAAACTATAATCAGGCATGAGTAGATGTTATTTTCTCAGTTCAATCTTGTGGATGTAATCCAAATATTTCTATAAGATATTGTGTCTTCCTTGGGCAGTAAGCCTTGTTGTAATTGAGCAGTGAGCTCTAGGCAGTGTGCCTGAATGCATATGCATTCCCCATTTATTCTCCTATACTTTTAATAGGGTATAATCTTGTGGATTAACCTCCACCATGGTTTTTCCCCTAATAGGTTTTCCACAAAAATATTGGTTTTATGTGTGTTTATGATGTGGTGATGATTTATGCTTTCATGGTTATTTATCAAATCTGAGAATAAGGTTAAGAATAAGTTTAATAAGTTTAATTTCTGTGACAACTGATTCACCCCCCTTCTTAGTTGTCTACCCTTGTGTTTCCAATAGGAAACTTTCCACCTAGCCAAAAAAAATTAGATCCTTTCAAGGACCAAATTCCAAAATTCAGGAGTGACTTCCTTAATAGTAAGGGGAAAACCAAGATAAACCAAAGGAAGAGAACCACTCATACATCCCATAACAACAGTCAACCGAGCTTACAGGTTAGGAGTGTTGTTGAAGAAGTAAATCATACTTTTATTATAGTTAATACACTACCTAGAACAAGTAGCATAGTTGTTGAGATAATTTTTCCATTTCCTGGCTTCAATCATAGAGGCTTTCCCAAATAGGAAAGTATCATCCAAAAGTTTTTGGATCACAGTCAGATCTAAAGAAGAGGCAACCTTGATTCCCTTAATATACCCTTCCTACAGTAGATTAGAAATTTTCCTACTCAAGACATATGCAACCATGATAAATAAATAGGGTGAAAAGGGATCACCCTATCTGATACCTCTCCTAGCATTAAAGAACCCAAAAGGAGTCCCATTAACCAAAAAAAAGTACTTTACCATAGTTATGCATTCCATTATGAGTTTGACCACAAATTGGTGAAACTCAAACTTAGCTAAGACTTTAGGGATAAAGTCCCAAAGCACCTTATCATAAGCTTTTGAAATATCTAATTTAAGGGCCATACTAGCATTGTTGCATCTATCCATGGAATGGAGTAATTCATGAGTGGTTATGGTAGCATCAAGGATATGATGATCAAGCACAAACCCTTTTTGAGTGGGGCTGATTAATTTGTCAAGGAGAGGTTTGATGCGGTTCACAAAAATTTTAGAGAGGATTTTATAAAAGGTATTGCAAAGGCTGATGGGTCAAAAATTAGTCATAGACTAGGGATCAACAATCTTTGGAATTAAGGCTATAAAGGTGTGGTTTAGTTGTTTGAGAATCTTACCAGATTTGAAAAAATCACAAGCAACTAAGACAAGGTCTCCACCAACAATCTCCCAAAAGATATAAAAGAAGGCTGGTGGAAAACCATCTGGTCAGGCTGAAGCCCCCATACTAGTGTAGCCAACCTGACTTCTGAGGACAAAACCATGGATCCTAAGGTTAATATTCTGGGAAATGGTGGTGAGAGAGGGTCTTATAGTAGATTAGTCCAGATCCGGGGACAGAGCCTCAACAAGGCCAGCTTCTAAAAGGAATCACAACCATAGACCCATCTAGTGGGCTATTTGATCACACATCCCTCCCGCTTCACATGCACTTAGTTATCCGACCTCTTTCTTATGTTTAATGGCATAAACATGAAAAAATAGGTATTCCCTGCCACCTTCTTTTGTAGCCATTAGACCCTATAGATTTTTGTTTCATAAAAATTTCCCCTTTCCTTGTATTCTTTTCTCCCCACTCCCTTCACTTTTTCCTTGCTGGCAAGTAGGTAGACCTGGAGATCCTCCATTTTCTTTTTGGAGCAATTTCTAATTATCCCCAAAATTTTTTTGGAAACATCCCAAAAACTCTTTTGTTCTAGCCTTTCACCATAAATTTGATATGTTTAAGTTTAAAAAACATCCTGAACATGGGTGAACCATTAACATGAATATTCCACCATTCAACAACTTTTTTCTTGAAGTCAGGGTGGGAATTCCACATTATCTCAAACCAGAAAGGGAATGGTCTAACAACATAATGGTCATTTGAGATTAACAACAGAGAATTGTGATCTGACACCATCCTGGGCAGAGCCTAAAGATTGGCACTAAGCAGGTCAGTCTAGTTACTAGAGAAAATGAATCTATCTAATCTAGCTTGAATTAAGTCCTCCCCAAGACACCTGTTGGTCCAAGTAAAAGCTTGGCCCAATAATTCAATGCCATTTAGGCCAGTAGAAATTAGAAAGTTTTCCAGATCAACCATGCTATCAAAATAATCCACTAGACCGCCACTTTTCTTCGAAGGATATAAGGGGGAGTTGAATTCCCTAGCCACCAACTAGTGAGATCCGCTATCATTTTTAACCCAAACTAAAAGATCCAACCACAAGGCATTCCTAGCATTTCTCTAGTTGGGAGCATAGACATTGTTAAGTGACCAAGAGCTGCCTAGGTAAGAAAAGGAAACTCCCACACTACTCTGACATTGGAATAGTTCAAAGCCATTAAACCTAGAGGGGTTCCATAGCACAACAAGATCACCTGACACCCCTTCAACATCACTATAGGAGTAAGTGGCCCTCGACCATAAATACTTAGCAATATCGTCAAAATTATCTTTCTTCATCTTGGTTTCTTGTAAAAGTAATACATCAATCTTATATTCTAAAACATAGTTCTTCAGAGCAAGTTGCTTATGATGTTTTGGCCCATTGTAAAAGTGCACACACATATTTATATTAAAAAATAAAATTGAAAGGAAATAGTACAAAATGACATGGGAATGAAAAGGGGGCATTTTTAGGGGAAAAAAAGGAAGAGAAAAGAGAGGTTAGATGAGAGAATGGAGGTTGGCTACTTGGGAGGAAGGAAAAATTAAAGGGGTTTTGGTATTCTAGAGGCACATTTTGGCAGATTTGAAGTGGTATTTTTTGGTATTTTGAACAATAGGTTTTTATCTTAGTCTAGGACATCATAATGACTTCTTGTGAGCTCTTTTGGAGATTTTCACCCAACAAGAAACTTACAATTTTTGATATCTAATTCTAAAAATGACTATGATGGGTGCCTAAATTTTCATTTGGAACTACACCTGTCGATGCAATGCTTTCTTTCTTTCATAACTTTCCTTTATTGTCATCTAAGAAGCCATTTTCCTCTTATTTCACTCCATTTTTATTGCCAAAGTGCTGCTAGGAAAAAACATCTTATAATTTAGTCTAAATCTATTAATGTTCACCCTTGATCTAAAAGCCTAGATTTCTATATGTTTTGTAAAAAAAAATTGCTAGATTTATAATCCAACACTAGATGCCTAGGTTTGGAATCTTCTTGCATCTTGATAAAGGATTGAAGGAGAAAAGTATTCCCTTTTTTATTTTTTGAGAGATTGTTGATTTCTTTATTTCATGTTATGAATTGATGTAGACATTGTATATGCTAAAACAAAGAGATTTTATGATACCTCCATAATTTCTTGTTTGTTGCATTTAAATTATGTCGTGAAATCATGTTAGTCTTCCAAGTTTAATTGAGATATTTGTCTCAAAATTTATATTTCTTTTAGTTATTATAAAACTATACTCAGTAAATAACATTCTCAAAAAATAAAAAGGAAACCATGTTGAATTGATACCGCGTTTACACTTATCCTCAAGGAATGGGTATATGATTAACTTGTTTATATTGCCTTTGATATTTTTGAAATCATCTCTCATCTATTAGTTTCTATATGAATACTTATGCTTTCACCTAGGTCTATTTTGTTTGCAAATACCAACCAATAGAAGTGACGAATTAAACTATGGGTACAAATTTTTCTAAAGTTTATTTTTATGTCATATTTATTTAATATTTTTCACACACATTTTGTCAAATTCTATTGGACAATCGATGACTACAGTCATATTTTGGATGATGTAATCAATTTGAATATTCTATGGTTTTTTCATCTATTCGGATTTGAACACTCTTCCTGCATAGTGCATTTGTAGTGGGTAGTGCTTTTTACTATGCCACTTGACTATGGAGACTATTGAATGCATAATGCATCTTTCTGGTTTGGCATCGAAATAATTGTTTTAGTGGAAGAGTGGTGTAGTTGGTAGTGTGTTTTCCTGTGCCAATTGACTATGGAGACTATTGACTGCATTATTGCAGCTGATGGCCGACAAAATGATTGTATGAAGAGTTTTTTTGATTAAAAAACTCAATAATACGATTGTCTTCGAATCTTCATTTATTGCCATACTATCAAAAAAAATCCAAGGTTTTATAAATACATTTTATGAGTTTGCAAATTGCGAATGTGTGGGAAAAACACTGGGAGTTTCTGAAGTGCTCTGCAGTCTTCGACAACAAAAATACGCTAATTCAAAATTTAAACAGGTGCATTTTTTTTGTCATATTTGCTGTATGGTTTTGCGATTGAAAATAGTTTTAATATTTGCAGATTTATAAAGAATGTTTTAGTGAATGGGTTTTGTATTTGTTTCAATTTTTCAGAATGGAAAGATTTTCATTTTCAAACATGTATATAGATTAGTGCTTAGTATTATAAAAAGCAGTTCTTAGCTGTACATTTGTTGAACATTTTTGTGTGAAATTTTTGCTTCTTTCTTCTGTCAATACAAACGATTTTTTACCAGGCTTGTGTTGGGTGCTTCGTGCAACGTAAACCTGACTCTTCACCACCAGATCTATGACTGTTATTCCAACCACCACCGCTATGGCCCCTGGCAGCACCAACGCCACCACGATACCCATCATAACTTTGCCCTCCTCCATAACCTGACCCCAACCTTCCATTGTCCCAATTTCCCCAAGTGGAGTGCAATGGGGGATATGCAGAAGGGGAATCAGAACCAGGCCTAGATGCTGATGCAGATTCAACGGGAGCAGCAAGCGTAGTCATTTTAGTAGACCCTGTTGCTAGATTTCGTAAATGAGGAGGAACATAAGTCTTGCCCAAAAAATGCTCTCTCCGTAGATTTAAAGCCAAATATATAAAAAAATATCAGATCTATCTACAGGTTTCTAGATAGAAAGGTTGGAGATGATAAAGTTCAGAATATTCTCGTCTAGTACAAATTAACCTAATAATAATCATAATACGACTCTAAGAAGAATAATAGCTCTCCTTTAATGTCATATTTTTTACCTGAAACCGACATGGGTAAATTGTCCTCCCAAAACGAGAAATCCGAAGATAAAATCTCTGTTTTTTTGCTGAAATTTGTTGAAACCCTTCTTCTTAAACTTTTCAACCGTGTTTCAGATGAATTCATCGTCCCTGAACAACTATTCAAACAAACCCTTACAAATCTTTTTCAAATTATTCGAAAACCGACAAGACTTTAGAAAACAAGCATTTTTAAGAACAATTTTTTTTTCAAATCCTGCACAAAGGAGCTTTCAAAATCTGCCTCTTTCCGATTGCTGTCTTTCAGCTTCTGCCTTTCTCCAACTACTGTAAAATGAAGAAAAATTTATCAGAGATGAAAAAAAACAAAAGAGTTTCGCTATCAAAACAGAATAGTGCGAAGAGGGAGAAGATGAAAGACTGCAAGAGGAGAACAAGACCAGCATGTGGGTTTTTCACGGGCTGACATCATAGCTTTCTAAACTCCACTTGTTGATCGAATTTGCTTAGCAAAATAGACAGTTGCCTTTTCCCTAGTCAAAACTAAAAATTGAAGTGATTTTCATTTTCTGCGGATTTGAAAAGATGCGAAATTCTGATTTAGTTGTTTACTTCTTTTGCTCGTGCACTTCCATTTGCTATGTAGGTCGGTGTTGCCAGGTGTCCTTCATTAAATAGCCGCCAATATTCCTGTCAGTTTGTGGAATGGATGGAACCCCTGCCTAACCGTCTTATGACAGGAAGCTATTAAGCCAAATTTTTAACGGGTGGGTACCTTGTTTTAAAGGGTAGGTATTATTCGATGGATTTATTTGAGTGTAGGATGTTCTAAATTACACGTAATATGCTTTGGAAAAAACAATCCGAACTGGTTGTCTGATTTTCAAAAGTGTAGCATGTTTTACGAGCTGATATGCATCCACATTCATATGTTAAAACTATTTTTACTCTATTAAGTCCCTTTAAGGGTGCATAAATAGGAAACACCAACATGGAAGGGGAAAAAGCTAAACAGAGTTTTCACAGTTATGGAGTGACATCTATTCTCAACCGCAGCTCACTTCTTTCTTTTTCAATAACTGTAACTACAGTCTACACTGAAGGACAAATATTGAAGCTCGCCGTCAAATAATTGAAATTTGCAAAGGAATAAAATTCGGCCTATTGGCTTTCATACAATAAGGACTTAGGCATAATTACTTATAAGCTAGAGAAATCTTATAAAGCAGGATAACTCACTACTTTTCAACGTTATTTGCTTCCGCGAAATTTCTCCCGTTTCCATGTGTCCAAGCCTTATCGGCTGGGCTTAAACATCACATAGCAAGCAGTGTTGACTGCTTAGGTTTTTGTGACTCTTTAACTCAAGGTCTCTTTAACTCAACTCTACCTGCTTCTTTAACCCAAACCTTATCTCAGTTGCCGCATTCTGGACATTAAAAGTTTTCCACATTACCCGTGTGTCAGTTGGCGCTATATTTTTATAGAAATATTTATGCCATGTCCTTTATTGTTGCATTGAAGAATGGTCTATAAAGTTAGCATTTATTTAAAATGATAAGGTTATATTTAATTTGAATTTTTTATTTAATATATATTATTTTTATTTGATTTTTTATATTAAAATTTAAATATTTAATTATAATTTTTTAAAATTTTAAAATATTTAGAATATTAAGAAAATGAAATAAAAATTGTTTTTATTATAATGTAAAAAATATGAATATATAATATAAAAAATATATTGAAATCATTAAAAAAATTGTTTATATTAAATTAATTTAAATATGAAAATTTGATAGTTTTAATAAAAATTAATGTTTAAATTTTGATAAAAATATAATTTTGTTCATTAATTTTTTATTTGATTATTAATAAACAATGTTCAATTTTAAAATAAAATTTTGAATCTTATGTATAAGATTTTTTTAAATATTTAAATTTTAAAAAAAATATGAAAGTATAATTTTGTGCAATAAAATATAATTTTTTTTAATAAAATTTTATATTGTAATATTTTTCAAACATTGTTTAATATATGCATCTTTGTACTCATTCAATATTCTTATATAATACAACTACAATCACAAATGTAATTTTTCCAATATGAGTAAGTATTTTAGAGAATATAAAGGTTTTGCAATGTGACTATGCTTTAATGATTTTAATTAGGGTTCATCATGGATATATTATGTTGCACCATACTCTACATTTGAAATTTCAAACTATAAATTGATTGTTCTAGATTTGTCATTATCTTATCAACTTGCACATAACACACTTTTTGTTGAATGAATATACGAGTCATTTGGTATCACCAAATGAATCATACTAGTGCATATCAAATGTACCTACACTAGACAGTTCAATCGATATTACATCAAATGTAGAACAACATTGACAGCCTAGGAATTATATTCTTATCATGGAACTAGATGAAGCATATATTATTTACATCATTCATTGTTTGATTATGTAGAATTGGAGACATTTGGTTTTAGCAAAAGCATTTTTGTGTTAAATTTTGTTTCATTATACTATTGAAGTTGATAGTATATGCAACATGGTTTAATACTAAAAATGCTTTGGCTGAAATAAAAGTTGTCCAATGCAACTATCTATATCGTAAACATGATGTTACATATTTGAAGAATGCAAACCATAGTTCATTAAATATTGAGGAAATGGTATTTCAGTACCAACATCTATCCATGTATTTGCGAAAATTGTCCTCGAGAAAAATAGAAGATGACAATTAGTGTGAATGAAAAAATATAGCAAAGAATGCAATATATGTGTGTCAAGCACCTTTATGATGGCTACACAAGCTCATATTGATGACTATGGCATAAAGGGTATCGTGTCATGAAGTTTCAATCTACAAGAGACTTGAAATAATTGGTTTGCCTTACAAGTGTAATGGCCATGATCATAGATAGAGAAGCTCACATTGACCACTATGTTGTAAAGAGTATTGTGTCATGAAATATAATACATATGCTTCTCAGAATATGAATCTATAGTGTCTTTTGTTGAAGAACATCAAAAGGCTTGAGGTAAACAAAAGATAAAATTATGGTCAAACTTGACAGCTGTTAGCACAGTCGACAGTAGAAAATGAATAAAGCACATCCAATAGGACTTGAACATATGTTTAACATCTGGAATGTTTACAACGCACTTGACTTAGGTCTTCAATCCGTCTGTTGTGCGGTTTATATATATCACGGTGTGATTTTCTTCACAGCAATAAATTTTGTGTTGTTTCTAGAATTTTTAGGTCTGTGGAGTTACTACTAGTATTTGTTCCAATGTATTTAACCATCATCAAAGGCATTTTCACATCAGATTTCAAAGTGGGCCATAGTTGAAATTTTTTAATTTCCTAAGATTTCTTTGTATTGACAAAAACAATCTAGGAGTTATGTCATTGGAATTGTGAAAATTTCTCATTTTTGAGAAAGCAATTTGTCATTAGAATGCATATTTAAAACCATCATCTTTTGCAGCTGAAGGACATCAAGGCAACAGAATGAGCAAATTATGCAAAAGGAATACAAATGTTGACAATGGCTATGACAAGATGATGATAATGGGATTTGCAATTTTGATAACAGAAATGTTGATCCTCTTTGCATTGCTCATCTTAGTAAAAAAAACATCTCATTTTATAATATTAGCTGTAGCAAGTGTATTACTCATATTTTATATATTTGGCATTTGACTATTTCTTAGAAATAAAATACAGTTACTCTATGAATATGGTAAAGACTTTTAGATAAATAAATAAGTTGTGAATTTATTCTATTCTGATCTATGTTGTGTTTCCTATACGTAATTGTTTGTTATCAAATTTGCATTAAGAAAGTTCAATTTGCACTTGATAAAACATTAGAAATGCATATATGTTAGATAGGGAAATGTTTTGACAAGGTGTCAATTGTGCTTTAGAAAATTAAACGAAGCAATGGAGAAAAGATACAAAGGTGTCAGAAAAAGATCGAGTAGTTATGGTGCAGAAATCTATAACCCCAACTTAAAGAAGCAACAATGGCTTGGAACTTTTGACAGTGCAGAAGAAGCAGCCCAAGCTTATGATAAAGCTGCAATTGCAATTGCAGGAAAGAATGCAATCACCAATTTCCTCTATATCGATTCTAAATCATCTAGCGACTTGTCAAAGGAACCTACTATTGAATTATGTGAACCTGAATCGAGAATAAAAGAAAAGAAGTCAGAGAATATATTTGGAAAACAGTGTGCATCTGATCGATGCAAAGAGAAAGTAGAGGAAAACAAAGAGCTATGTTTGAGTTATGTTGAGTCTAAACAATTTGTAAAAATTAGGTCATATAGAGGTGTTAGGCAGCGTCCCTGGGGTAGCTACATTGCAGAAATTTGGAATAATAAATTGAAAAAACGACAATGGCTGGGAAGTTTTGTAACTGCTAAACAAGCTGCCTATGCTTATGATATGGCTGCAATATCCATTAAAGGAAATAAGGCAAAGACAAATTTCAACTATACCAATTCAGAGGTAGGAGACTTATCACAATCCAGTAAATTTGTGAAACAAACTTTGCTTCAGAAGAGCTCAAGTAGTTTAAGAATAGAAGAAGTAGGATCAGATCGCATGACTGATAACAATATTTCTCAAGAGAACATTGTTAATGATATACAATGTTTTCCAAATATGATGGATGACAATCAATCCCTTCTTGACCATCATTACAACAAATTAGATTTTCCTATTTCTGATCCAAAAGATATTAGTGTCATCTGTAGTACCAATATTGATACTAGAATACCATTGCAAGACTATATCTTTGATAATTCTATTACAAACTTTGGCATGCATTTTCCAAGTACATTTGAATCTGTCAATTTTGATATCTTTTGTCAAAATCCCAAGTTTGCAAGCCCATCTTCATTGCCATGCTTCGAGCCCAATATTAGCTCTACTGATAGCCCTATTCTAGTTAGTTGTTCCAAAAATGATATGACTTCAACAATGAATACTGAGAAATTGAATTTTCTGAAAGAAATTGAAAGTCAAGATACATTCCCATTCTTGATAGATTCTCGATTTGCAATTGACAGTTTTGAGAGAAAGGAGCAAAACAATATCAATTATGATATTAGCAATTTGTATGAAGTTGGTACTACTTGTACATCGATTTACATGAAGAAACATGTTCCTCCTCCAGCTCCTGCCACATCTCCAGTATCGGCATTCACTTTAGATACAATTGCTTCTGAGGAAGTTGTTAATGTTTCTTCTCCATAGGGAAGCTCTATCTAGTTCGCACAATTCCATATATGTTTTGTTTTTCGTATTGAACAATACAATTTGAAGCATAGTATTCTTATGATAAACTTTACCAATAGTTTTCTTATGTTTTGGAATCTTCTAAATGTGCATATCTAATCGTCTAGATAGGGTGACATTGTCAGAACAATAATTTAGAGTCTCAAATGTTTTGTAGTATGAATGCATTTTGCAATATATCATTTATCATCTTTATAAAGTAACAAATGTCTTGTTCTATATAAATTTCCACTACAATACAAATCCAATTTATATAATTAGATGTAGTTAGAATAATCATATTTAGTATGTCATTTATACAATCTATGAAAGCTAAAGTAGAAAATTGTGAATACTTGATATCCAAATAAGAATGCAGCTAAATAGTTTTGTATATGGATTCTCCATCATATGTAAGAGATTAAATATCATATTATTTGTCATAATCATGTATGTTAAATATGGATTACAAACTTCATACAAGGTTTACAAAATATATAAATTTAATGAGAATTACTTTAACAAAATACATATGTGAACAATTCAATGTATAGATTTCAATTTTGTTGTTTACATACCATAGTTCAAAGATATTTGATTTATTGATTATCTCATCTTGCAAAAGTAAATTAGTCATGTGACAACTTCTACATACTATGAAGAATAATAGATATGAATGTGAACAAAAGATATTTTTTATATAATCATATGTTAAGTTTGAAATAGACATGAGTAGATTTACATAGTTTTTGCATAATAATATATATATATATATATATATAATTTCAATAAACTTAATATGTTACAACTTGAACTCCATAAAATTAATAACAATCACATTTTTGTATTGCAGACCCTGAAGCAACAAGAGAAGATCCTCAAACTATTATTATACACATTAAATACAAGCACAACTACTAAGTGTTCTTTTCATAAAAATATCAGGTACATCAAACCTCTGTTCTTTACTTGTCAACAAATCTTTTTTTCCTCACATAAATGAAGAGAAAAATAGAAAATATACAAGGAAAAGCAAAAGAAATCATAGATGTAGAAAATTATACATTATTGAATCGTTGTCAAGTATATAATATTGATGATGCGCTTAGAATTCAGGGCCTATTTAGAACTAATACATTTAAGTACAATGTAGGAGATTGTCTTTTTGATTCATTAGCATTTCTACTTAATCATCGCTATACCTCATCTGAATTACGCAACGAAACAATTGATTACTTTATAAAATGCTATTCAGAAGGTGATGAAGAAGCAACTTGGTCATATAACAATGAATTACATCCAAATACATTAGATGTACTGCATAAAATAGACAACATTGAAACTTATTTTCGGAGAATGCGAAAATCAGCTATGCCAACCACAAATAATGAAGAAATTGGATTATGGGGAGACACATTTTGTATTAAATGGCTATCCAAATGGCTAGGCATACAAATAAAGGTTTGGTCAGTAAGAACGGCGCATAAATATTTGCATTTTAATGAATCATCTAATGGAGAATCACACTGTATCCTTTTCCATGATACAAATCCTCTTCATGGACACTTTGAGCCACTTCTATCATATCAACTACATTCGACTAATATCAATTCAATTGCATCACTTCGTCAAATTAAAAAACTAATTAGAAACACCAACAAAAACAACAAGATCGAATTCAATCAAATTGAAAACATTCAACAATATACGCTCAACTCACAACGAAAAATCAAAAAACAAGTACGTTCAAAAAATATTGCAACATGTACAGAGTTAGAAAAAGGAATTTCAAAATCAGCCATTGAATTATTCAAAAAACAAATTGAAGATACACCTAGATATGTATGTTCAATTTGTCAAATGTTGCATTTTAAAAAAGACATTACAACTTTGAAAGACAAAGAAATGAAAATGTATTACAGCTTGTCCACAAATAAACAAATCACAACAACAAACTATATTTGTTCCAAATGCAAAGCATCGTTGAATGAATGTAAATTACCAACATATGCAACTCCAAATTACATCCGAACAAATAATCCATTAGGATATGTGGCAATGTTGACACAACTAGAAGAACGACTAGTGTCCCTTAGAATTGCATTTGCGCAAATTTGGCAATTAGGATACAAAAATTCACAATTAGGTTTGACCGGGTCTATTATAAATGTACCAGTTAACTCTGATATCATACAACGAGCATTACCACGTTCAACGAACGAAACATCAACAATAGCTGTTGCTCTTAAAAGACGCTTGCAGTATAAAAATGCATACCAAACAGGAATGGTACGTGCAAATATGATAATGAAAGCGTTGGATCAATTATCAAACAAAAAATTATACAAGATGGAGAATGTTGAGATAAACAAAGACTGGATTGAAATTCTATGACTAGATAGTGCAAAGGACACAACAAGCGATAACAATACAAGCGACAACGATGTTGAAAGCGATATTGAAAATGAAATACCTAGTGAAACATTGATACATGGTTTCACTGAATCTAAGTGCATACATGAAATGCAAGACAAGATCATAGAAATTGCACCAGCAAAAGGAAATAATCCAATTGGAATATTTAAAGATAAATACGCTGAAGAGATGAATTTCCCTACACTGTTCTTTGGCAATCCACGTGATGAGGACATTGTCAAAAGATATTCGTATCAAAAAATTGTAAAGTGGGAATTACAACATTCAAATAGGAAATTTGCTTACCACACTACAAATCTATTCTTCAAAACCATTAAAATTCTAATACAACAAGTGCTATCCACAATATGGGTGAGATTACGTAAGGGGCAATTAAAAGGGAGAAGGCTACTAGCAAAAGATGTGAAACATAAACCTAATTTAGAAAATATTCTTAAATCCGACATTGGTTATGTCGATTTCAAAAAAATAAGAATATCTCCAGATTATTTGCATCAACTAAAAAAAATCTATTTGCGATGATAAGACAACTTGGACCACCAACTTTTTTTGTTACATTTACAAGTGCTGAACAATATTGGGAACCATTAACCAAAATGCTTGAAGAACTACATTGCACATATCAAAAAACAACCAACCATGAAGAATCAAATAGTACAATCGAAGATAGAAGAATTCATTTGATTCGAAGAGATCCGATTACATGTGCACGCTATTATAGGCATAGAATTAATGCAATGAAGAAATTAATATTAACAGACAATTCCTTTTTTGGAACCATTTCAGATTATTTCTCCATAACCGAATTTCAAAATCGTGGAAATGAGCATGATCATTTCCTTTGTGGATTAGACAAGCACCAATTTACGGAAGAGATAGTAACATAACTATTGAACATTTTGTAGACAACTACATTACTTGTAACACTGAACATCTACATCCAGATATAGCTACAATACACAAACATCACCACATGAAACAATGTCGAAGGTCGAAGAAACAAACTTGTAGATATAATTTTCCGCTCCCGCCAATGAAAAAAACTACAATTTTGGAACCAACTAAAACCAATGACGAAAATGTGATTTCAACAGCATCAAGAATACTTTCCACTTTACAACAAGCAAACTATGACAAATCAATCTCATTTCAAATGTTCATAGATGAAATGAATATTACTGAAGATGAATACATAATTGCCATCAAGTCTACAATCCATAGGCCAACAATATTTTTGAAAAGGAAACCTTCAGACATATGGAATAATAGTTTTTCTAGAACAATGCCTGAAATATGGAAAGCAAATACAGATGCACAATTTGTATTGAATGCATATGCAACAGCTATGTATTGTAGCTCGTATATGACAAAAGTAGACAAGTCAATGACAAATGCATTCAAAAGAATTCGTAAAGAGCATGAACAAAATAGTATCGATGCAATAAATATGATTAGTAAACTAGGAAACACATTACTCAATTTACAACAAATGTCTTCGCAACAAGCAGCACACATTGCTTTATCACTCCCATTAAACTATAGTTCAAGAAAATGTGTATTCATTGATACAAGAAATGAGGACGAGAGAACATTTGTCTTAAAATCAACTAAACAATTGAGCAAAGAACCAGATGATTCAGAAAACGTAACATCAAAATCGTTGATAGATTACTATCTAGCACGACCAACAACACTATCACACATTTGTCTTGCAGATTTTGTTTCCAATTATAGAAAACATGGCAAAAAATTACAAAGTAAAACTAAAGCAAGTATAATACGTTTTGTAAACTTCAACAAACATATTGACTTAGAAAACCATTGTAGAGAACAATTACTACTATATGTGCCATTTACACAAAGTGAAAAATCACTTAAAAATGGATTCCAAACATGGCATAGTGCTTATTTGTATCATGAAAATATTATTACATCAAATCACATAAAATACAACTACAAAGTCAACCCTATGTGGGGTGACATTGAAAAAGCTATAGATGAAATCAACACAAACAATGATCTTGATGAAATGAAAGCCTTACTGAAAATCATATGCAGATGAAAGAACAATATAATATACAATTAGATATTGAGACAGAAAAAATCAACAAAACAAATAGAATATTTCAAAACAAATTTGAAATTGCAAAACATCCTCAAATAATAGACAATTCTGAGTACTACAAATTAAGACGAATGTTAAACAAAGAACAACAAGCAATTGTAAAAGACATCACATTGAAAAAAATAAACAACATCAAAGCACCATTACACTTGTTCTTAACAGGAGGTGCTGGAATGGGAAAAACATTTACCGCAAAAGCCATATATCAAACACTTATTTGCATATACAACTCATCTATTGAGAACGATCCAAATAAACCAAAAGGACTGATACTTGCTTATACAGGAAAAGCCGCATATAACATAGGTGGATTGACAATTCACTCAGCATTACACATGCCATTTAACAAGTCAGAATTCATCCCATTGAGTTCTGAAACATTGGATGCTATGTCAAAGCATTATCAACAACTCTGTGTGGTATTGATAGACGAAATTTCTCTAGTGGGTTCAAGATTTCTACGTTCCATTGACAAACGTTTACGAGACATAATGCAAACCCCCACTAGCTATTTCGGAAATCTAGATACAATTTTTTGTGGTGATCTTTACCAAGTACAACCTGTACAAGATGCACTAGTATTTGAGAATCCTCGAACATTAAATGAATTAATGCCTTATAGCTTTTGGAAACAAAATATAAAATGCTATACACTGCAATCGACAATGCGACAAAAAGATGAGAAATTTGTTTCAATACTCAATAGAATCCGAGTTGGATCCCAGACAATTCAAGACTTGGAGTATTTAAATAAAAAATGTTTGCGCTCACCGCCAATGGACCCAACATTCCCTTTCCTCT
>VDFB02280438.1:0-24783 GCA_007258455.2 Sequoia sempervirens | reverse complement strand
ATTGATCGCCATGCCCCATACCTTAGAGTAGATTAGAACATTCTTACCCCTACACTCTTTTAAATTCAGTTCATCTTCGGTTAGAATTAGAAAACTTGTGCTCAATCGCCAAATCATTTGAATTACACTGTCTGTTGTTAGCTGTCGAACAATTGTGTAAGTCCCCTCGTGAGAACACAGCAACTCACATCAAACCAACTGAGGGTATTCTAAGTATTCGGAACCTTGGAGTTGAAAGCATGATCTTACTCGCAATCTTAGCATGCCGAATACTTTGTTCAAGAGAGGATAGAGTATCTGTTGGGAAACTTTATTCTGTGTTGGTGCGGTCTCAAAAACCACGTCAACACTACCCTCAATGAGCTCATCATCAAGAAGATCACCAATGGTCTTAGCCCACCATTTAGGCCAGCGAGTAGAACTGCCAAAATCGGATGCATGAGGTGGAACTGGTACTGGATCTGGAACAGGGTCAATAGGTGGAAAATCAACATCATCTGGAGGAAAATCAGGTTGAGCATCATCAAAAACTGAATTTGCATCATCCCTCCCATTAGGTGGACCTAATGAAAGACGAACACCCAAATCAAAAAGCCTTCAAAGGCTGATCCTCAGAATGTTGCACAAACAAGGAAAAGTGAAAAGTTCCTCGTTCTTCATCAAAGACGACATCACGACTGAAGATGAAACGATTAGTATCTACATCAATCAATCTATAAGCCTTATGGTTGTCACTGTACCCTATGAACATAAGCTTTTGACTCTTGGAATCCAACTTGGAGCGCTTGGCATCTGGAATCCATACATATGCTAAAGAGCCAAAGATTTTTAGATGACTGATCTAAGGTTTGCGACCAATCCAAGCTTCCTCGGGAGTCTTCCCCTTAACAGCTTGTGTAGGAGACCGATTAAGAAGGTAGACGGCAATGTAGACTGCTTCTGCCCAACATTTCTTAGGAACACTCTTGTGTTGTAACATGGAGCGGGCCATCTCAGTGATTGTGCGGTTGCGCCGCTCTACAACATCGTTTTGCTGAGAGGTGTAGAGTGTGGTTAACTGGTGTTTAATGCCGTGTATATCACAGAAGTTGGAGAAATCAGTAGAACAAAGTTCCCCCCCATTATCTGATCTAAGAGTGACTATGGAATAGCCATACTCTTTCTCTACTAAGGCCTTAAACTTCTGAAATACAGTAAACACATCTGATTTTTGTCTAAGAAAGTACACCCACATTTTACGACTGAAATCATCAACAAAAAGCAAGAAATACCTACAACCAGTAACAAAAGGTGTATTCATTGGCCCACATACATCAGTGTGAATCAACTGTAGTACCTTGGAGGTTCACCATGAGTCACCATCTGGGAACGGTGTCTTGTGTTGCTTCCCAGCCTAACAAGCTCCACAAACTCCATGATGTTGAGTCTGGATCTCAGGTAAACCAGCTACAAGTCCCTCCTGAGATAGCTGAGAGAGATAGTGCACATTTAAGTACCCATAACATTGATGGCAAAGACTGCTGATGGAAGAATTTTTGGCTGCCATGGCTAACTCTGGAGAATCACCTGTATCCACAAGTATATATAGACCATGATCCTCAATGCCAACAACTACAGTGGTGCGGGTCTCCCAATCAACAATCGAACACTTATGTGCATTGAATACCACATCCAACTAAGGAGAGTGCCGCATAATCTGACTAACAGAGAGAAGGTTCAGTTCCATGTCAGGAATGTAGTATACATTGAGGAATATGAGATTCCTCCTAGCAGACTGAATCTGAGCGTTGCCCTTGCCAACAACAGTATACTCTTCACCTCCTCCAAAAATAACTAAATCACTGAAAGGAGAGAAGTCGGTGAACCAATCACACCAATGGGTGAAGTGTCACGAAGCACCTAAATCAATGTACCAAGTAGAGGACTTCACATGATCTGCAAGCCTTTTAGCCATAAAGGCGTAAAAGGCAGACTCCTACTCAGTGTGCTTGGCAACATTTGCTTTCGGCTGAGACCTTCCCTGCTTCTTCTGTTCAGAAGCCAAACGCTGACGACAATCCTTCTTCATATGACCATATTTGTGGCAGTAATCACATTGAATGTTCTTCTTGGGGCTGTCTTGAGGTTGACCTGAGCCTTTCTGCTGTGGAGGTTGACTTTTCCCTTTATTCTTAGCATGAGACTTGGCTACAAAAGCTTGCTTTGTAGAGGAAGAAGAATCACTACTACCAAACTATTGTCTCCAACGATCCTGCTGCAAAAGTTTGGTACAAAGCTCTGAAAACTTCAAATCAACATTAATTGATGTAATGTTGAGAGTTTCAACAAAGTGCTCATAAGACTTCAGTAGACTTTTCAAAGTGATGACTACCATGTCTTCTTCCTCCATCTTCCGACCAATCGCCTCCAACTAATCATGGATATCCTGAATCTTTGTCAGATGCTCCTGTAAGGACATTCTCTCATCCATCATGATGGAGAATAGTTGGTTCTTTAGAAAGAACGCACGGCTCTTGTCAAAGGTCTCATGCAAGGTTTTCAAATGCTTCCAAATCTCAGCAATTGATTTGTTGGACGGAACCTGTGGAAGCTGATCATCAATAACAGACAGTTTAATGAGCATCACCGCTTCACGATTTTGCTCATCAAACTTTTCTTGGTCTTTACCCATCGTTGTGGGACGAGTAGCAATGCCTAGGACAATCTGATCAAGACATCGATATTTGAAGTTAGTCATGATTCGCTGCTTCTAGGTATTATAGTTTCTACCATTGAATCGCTGACTGCCTTCCAACATTATGTTGGTCAAACTCGCCATCTTGAACGCTTTTCGAGGCACAAAAAACAAGGCAAACAAGAAGTAATAAAACTAATTGCACTGATCCCGAAAAAACTTAGGCAGTTGTAGACACAAATTTTGAGGCAAACCCACTTGCACAAATCCCAATGCACAGATTTCAAAAAAACCCAAAAAATTTTGATGACCACCCACAAATCTTTACAAAAAATCTAGAAAGAATCTAATATCAAAAAACAAAATCGGCTTGAAAACAAAGGATTTATTAAAACCCTAGCTCGAATCTCAAAGAGCCGACAGAAAATCGCGATTTTCAGAGATCACCCACAAATGTCAATTGAGAATCCACGAATTGCAAAAATTCAAGCCAAGAAATGCCCAGAAATAGACGCCAAAGGCATAGAATTGCACGGATTTTTGCAGATACACGCCCAAAAACGTGTCTTCAAAAGCAGACAAAGGACGCGAGCAGAATGAAGAAGGAAACGCGTCAGAAAAACTCCAGAAATCATGACCATGATGCCAGGAAATGAAGATGAAAAACGCTAAATAACGAACGCTAAAGACATGCTCAGAAAAGTCACATGAAATGAGACAAAAAAACGCGTGCAAACAATCACGTGCAAGAGAAAGGAAACCCCTACGCCAAAAGCCACCAAAAATCCATCTAAAATGAAGATGCGATTTAGACAAAAAAGTCTGCGATTTTCAGAAACCCACGAGGATTTTTTCCTTCAAAAAATCAGAGAAAAAATGGCGCCCAAAACGTCTCTGGCTTTGATACCATGAAACAGGAAGAGTTTGAGGTGATTGCACGATTTTATTCAAAGAATGAAATGTACATATAGCAATTACAAGAGACGATGTTTCTATTACGAAACAATCGTGAACAAAAGTAAAAAAAATAGAAACTATCTAATATGTACAATATTGACAATTAAAGAGATATAATTTTAATTATTCTAATAGATATCTTGATCTACTCCAAAAATATTCAGCACGACAAGCATTTAAGAATAGTGTTACAACGCTTGAGGGAGAGAAAAAATTTCGGCAAGCTATCCAAGTGTACTTTCTATCAAGACAAAGTACATTATCTAGGCCATGTCATTTCAACAGAAGGGATTGTTGTGTAGATCCAGAGAAAATCAAGGCAATTGTGGAATGGCCTACACAACAAAATGTAACTGAATTTGGAAGCTTCATGGGAATTGCAGGATACTACTGAAAGTTTGTAGAAGGGTTTTCTAGAATTGCAACACCGATCACCTCACTCTAAAAGAAAGGAAAAAGATTTTAGTGGACTGACAAGTGTGAGTAAGCTTTCCAAATTTTTAAGGCAAAGCTCACTACAACTCCAATTTTAACTATACCTGATCCAAATGGACAATTCACAGTGATAATTGATGCATCAGGAGAAGGTGTAGGAGGAGTGCTAATGCAAAATGAGCAAGTGGTGACTTATGAATCAATGAAGTTAAAGCAGTATGAGCTGAATTATGCACCACATAATTTAGAGTCGGCGGCCATAGTTCATGCCTTACAGATGTGGAGACATTACCTTTCGGGTAAGTCATTTGAGTTGAAGATAGATCACCTAGTACTCAAGTATATTTTTACACAACCCAATCTCAACGCTCAACAAAGGAGATGGTTGGAGTTCCTCAATGAATATGATTTTGGCATTGAGTATATCAAGGGGAAAGAAAATAGAGTGGCCGAAGCACTTAGCAGAAGAAGGAATATAGCAGCCATAACTACATCAAGGTAAAATTTGAAACAGCAAGTGATTCATAATCTACAAGGAGATAAGCACTATTCTAGAGTAAAGCAAGCCTTATAGAAGAACCCTGCAAACCATCATTTCGATGGTTGTGTTTGAATCAAATGGAATTTTGAGATACCAAGGAAGAATGTACATTCCAAATTCAAGGGATTTGAGGAAATTGATCCTAGAAGAAATCCACAACACACCTTATTTGGGGCACCCTGGAGTAACCAAGAAGGTAGCAGAATTGAGATCTCTATATTTTTGGCCAAGACTGAAGAAGGATGTAATCGAATTTGTGGCTCAACACTTGGAGTGTTAGCGAGTCAAGGCTGAACATGTGCATCCAATAGGGCTTTTGTACCTACATGACATACCTAAGTATAAGTGGCAGGTGATTAGCATGGACTTCATTCAAGGGTTTCCTATGTCCAAGAACAAGCATGATATCATTTTGGTAGTTGTGGATAAGTTGACTAAGGTAGCACAGTTCATTCCAGGAAATCTTAAGGACGGTTCATTGACATTAGCAAAGAGATTTGTCCAAGAGACCTTTCATTTACATGGAGTACCTGAGACGATTATATCAAATCGAGATACTCGCATGACATCTAGATTTTGGACAAAATTGAGTGCAACATTGGGGACAAAGTTGAATTTCAGTTCAACGTACCACTGTCAAATAGATGGACAAACAGAGAGAGTTAACCAAGTAGTCGAAGACATCAAGATGTATTGTATAGATCAACAATACAAATGGGGGGAGTATCTTCCATTGGTGGAATTTGCATATAATCATTCCTACCATTCATCTTTGGGTATGGCACCATTTGAAGCTCTTTATGGGCTAAAGGGTTGCACACCTATCAATTGGGATAAGGTGGAAGACAGAATTGTGATTGGTCCAAATATGCTTAAAGAGATGGATGATCAAATGAGATTGATCAAGGAGAGATTGAAGGAGGCAGCAGATAGGAAAAAGAGTAATGCAGATAAGAATAGGACTTTCAGGCAATTTTCAATTGGAGATAAGGTATTCTTGAGGGTTAAACCAAATAAGAGTTCCATATCATTTGGAAAATCTTCCAAGCTAGGGCCGAGATTTGTGAGTCCTCTTGACGTATTGGAAGTGATCAACCCAATTGCTTACAAACATGCTCTACCCCCTACTCTTGCTCGAATCCATAATGTGTTTCATGTGTCCATGCTTAAACCATATCATCCTAACACCACCCATATACTTGATTGCCATGTTTTATAGGAACAGGATCCAGGAGTGGTGCTGGTGGAGCCCACTCGAATTCTAGGATGGTGCAACTTTAAGTTGCGCAATAGAGATATAGTGTAGTATAAATGTCACATCTTTTTGCTTGCATAAACTTAATTAATAAATAAATAGAATTGGTTGACACTATTGGTTGATTATCTTATGATTGATTGATTATGGATAAATGTGTTTTAAATTAGATGTTATTTTTAAATGTATGAAATTGAAATTGAAATGGAGATGAGATGTTATGTGCACGCGCTTCGGCTATAGTTTTATAGAATAACCTATTGATGTAAATCTGAGTGCGAATGAGTGCAAGAACGTGTTGAAGGTGAGAACATGGCTGAGGTAGAAGTATCCTAGCCACTTGGTAATAATTAGCATGATGGAAACCTAATGCACACACACACTCATGTAGTTGCATCCATCATGCATTGTATGATTATGATTTCATTGTGTTGTCCGAATACATCATTTGTGCGTTATGATTTACTTAATGACTATGTTTATGGTTATTATGTTTTCGAAAATAAAACTAATTGGGAAAATAAAAGTATGTCTTATGGTTATTTTGTTTTCGAAAATTAAATTAATTGGTTGGAAAAATAAAAGATTTTGTTTTTATAATAAATTGCATAATTTATATTTATATATATATATATTAATAATAATCTAATAAAGATATTATTATTTATATATATATAAATATATAAAAGAGCTTTCTTTTTTAGACTGCAGGAATCGGTTGGGTATCCATCCCCTTATAAACTGCAGTGCACTTGGTAAAAAAAATTCACGTGATTGGTGGCGTTGGCGCGGCATGCCCTCCGGTACCATGGGTTTGGGGGGAGACTAGACCTCGTGAGCTCTTGCCTATAAAAACAAAAAGCTTGTTATTAAAATATATAAATGGTTTTTATTTTTTCTAGTTTTTTTCTGTGACGTCGCCTCTATAGTTGCCTTCGGCAGTCGTGGTTAGGGCTTCCTACGGCAGATTTGGGCAAAGAATCCATGATGATTGACTACCTCAGCTCCATGCGGAGATCAATGAAAACTTCGAGCGACCTTCGTATGTGCTGGCTAGGGAAAATACAATGACGAGTCATGGGATGAATGGAGGCTTTAGGAGATTGTAGAAACAACATGCCGCAAACCCTAATGGCCAGCCTTTGACACTGACGCAGCGATGAAGGATAATGGCCCAAGCAAGAGTGTGGGGGTGGGAACAACAACTGAAGGAGTAGAGCAAGTAACCAGGCCTCTTCACAGTGCTGGATATTGCATGCGAAGTGGCCGAAAATATATCATATTTTGCAAATATGGGTTTGATCGGCAGATTCCAAGGGTTTTGTTCGTGCTTGGCGGAGCTGCATCAATGGATTGCAGAAACCTGGCAACCTGTTTTTGATGGAGATGTCCAAAAATTTACTCCAACACAAGAGGGTTTTTCATGGTGGTGTTCGATAAAGTTAAGGATAGGAACATTGTTCTCTACGATTATCAGTGGAGTTGGGAGGAGCAATGTTTGCTGATGCTGAAACCTTGGCACCCCTCTTTCAACCCAATTACTGAATCCTATGACATGGCTCCAATCTGGGTAAGGCTTCCAAATCTCCCGCTACAATTTTGGCTTGAATCCTACTTTGAAGTCGTTGGCAATTCGCTGGGAAAGTTTTTGGGGGTGGATGAGGGCTCTTTAAACTTTCTGCATAGCACTTATGCTCGCATCTTGGTGGAAATGGACATTACAAAAGATCTTCCAGCGGATATCCTCATGAAAATTGTAGGTAGGGATTGGAAACAACTACTTGACTACGAAGGTTTACCATTTCGGGGTCGCAAATGCTATAACACTAGTCATATCGCTGCCCACTATTCAAAGCGTAAGCATGCAAACCAAGCAACTTGGTGGAAGGAGGTATCCCCCCACCATTACTCGATGGAAAAGGATTGCCAAGAAGGAAATGCCCCAGATTCACCAAAATCTATTGTATAAGTCACCTATAAGGAACCACCAAGTGAATCTCAGGTCTCTCTGCAGGCTATTAAATCTTCTTCTGTGGTGTTGGACAGCGTTAAAGCTGATGGTGCTCCTTTCTCAAAAGTTGGGGTGGTGGGTCAGTCAAAGAGTATGTTTACATCCTCCAGAGGGAAGAGAACCCCACTTGAGGATTATAGAGAGCCATCAAGGTTAGGAGAACAAGAGAAAAATTGGGAAGTGGTTCAAAGGAAGAAGAAGAAAAAGGGCGAGGTTGCCTTCAACATGCAACTTCACTCCCATGCCAAGGGGGTGGGTGTGGGGGACAAAATCTTAATGGTAGTCTTTGTTTCTTGTTCATGTGACCCTTTCCACAAGGTGCGCGAGGTGATGTTTATGGGGAAGAGGGCCCCCATTTGTGGCCTCTCCTAGTTTGGTTTGGGCCAGGCTAAAATCCCACTTTCACCAATCAAAAAAATATATATAAATAGTTTTAAATTAATTGCATGATTATAATTGTTAAAGAAATTAAAATTAAATTAAATAAGTTTATAATAATTAAATAACATAAGTTTAAAATTAAAATAATTGCATGATAAATCATGCAAATAGTAAACGTCCAATTCTAAGATTAGAGACTGGAATTAAATTTTTATTTGCAAGATATTATTAAAATCATAACTAAGAGAATTGAACAAGGAAAAAAGGCACGACTTCTATTGGAGATAATTGGCAACGACTGAGTAGATTGGAGGGTGCAGCATAAGCAAAGTTTAGCAGATAGAGAAGAAATAACAGTGACTGAGTAGAAGCTATAGTGTTGTGAGGCGGCCAAGCCTTTTCCCCATTACTCTATCGCTGGTTTATTCTTCTCAATTTCATTGTCTGCACAGTACATGCACTTTTTTTTCATGAATTATTTTCAGTAATAATAATCTTTTGCATGTCTAATTAAGCATATGAATTCCTTAACGCTGTCAAAAACCTGCGCTATGTTCATTAAAGGCTGTTGCAATTAGAAACAGAGAATCGCCCTAAATTGAAATATTCATGGCTGTTCATCCAAGACTGTGGAAGGAAATTATGTATAAGGCAGATCAAAATTCATTTGTTTCAATTTAAATTCCCTGTTGGCTTCTCTGCAAACTGATATTTCAGTCCCAACTTTTCTACAGTCATATCAATTTAATATATATATATATACACACACACATACACACTTTTATGAGTAAAATATATCTGCCGTTATTCAGTTTGTGGCTGTAAATAAATAGAAATTCTTGCTGCTATTATCAAACCACTTTGATATTCCATCAACTCTATAACTTCAAACAGTAGTATATATTTTAGTATATTTGCCATAGAGTTATTATTGGTAAACAATATATCTTTGTTGTGATGATGCCACCGATAAACTGTAAAACTGAATATATCTGAGGCTGTCATTTCATGGTTCTGAATCTTTTATTTCAAATCTGCATTTCAACTAAAATAATTATATATATAATAGCGCAAAAATGCATTGCATGTTTAAAATTGATTTCTTATGGATTAAACTTGCAAGGCATTAAAATTAGACATTATTGCATGAAAATGAAAATAATATTGCATTAAATATTGCATGACATTGAGAATAGTAATGCATGTACTTTAATTATTGCATGAAAGATCAAATTTGCATGTTTATAACTAGTTGCATGTCAATAATTAAATTACATGTCAATAGCCAAGTTGCATGTACAAAGTGAATTGCATGTCAATTATATATTTTACCGTCATTAATGCATGAAAAGATGAAATAATGAAAGATGTTCATATGATCATTTGCATGAAAGGAAAAAGAGTATTTATTTTAATGATCCTTGGTTCTGCATGTTATTCTATTGTGAATTAGGTTTACCTTCCGGGATAGGGTGTCGAATATGGACCAACAAAGAAGGTTGATCCTCTTTTTGGGATCTTCTGGTTTATTCTAGTGCTTTAGCCAAATCTCTGTTTTCATTGAAATAGATGAATGTTACCTAGCAAATTATACTGATATGTTTCTCTGCCATATCCTGATAGTAGGACATTGCATGCTCATGTTAGAAATGCATGTAGATATATCAGGTTGCATCGGGATTCTCTCCTACTTATAGTTTCCAAGTTGCTAGGTATTTTGTGTAGGGTAAGGTATTCTTTGAGTAGGAAGAATTATGGGGAAGTGTAAACTTCGTGGTTGGGCGAAAAGCACCTCAACCATGTTCTTGTTGTGACCTATTCACACATCGTCCCATTAAAAATGGGGACCCCCTAATTTTTGCTCCATTCTGGTCTTTTGGCTTGGTTTTGTCTCTCTCTCTCTTTTCTACTGTCTGCCTTTCCGGGGATGTGTCCGTCTGTGAGCTTAAACATGAAATTTTGGCCAAGTCTTAAAATTAGGGTTTGTACTTTCCTAGTCAATCTGAAGTCAAATGAGGTGAATAAATTGAAAACAAAGATTGGCATTGTTGTCAGTATGCTTCTAGCAGGTTTCCATTGAAATTTCATCAGATTCCAGCAACTTACTATTTTTAGTAAGTGTGTAATTCAGAGCGTTCCGTCAGCACTTTTGAAATTTCGACAATCACACTGCATTCAGAACACATCAAGTTGCTTGCATGCAAATTTTGAGCTGAAACGGACAACTTACTATTTTTAGCAGTTCAACTTCCGAAGCAAATTTCAGGGTTTATACACAGAGTTTTTCAGCGCATGTCTGGAGATTCCTTCTGGGTTTTCAGAGACCTTCGCAACAATATAACATGCAAAGTGAGATAATGACTTTCAGAGTTCAGCCTTCAGAGGCTATTTTTAGGGTTTGCATGTCAGGGTTTTCTTTGCATGTCAAATGATTCTTTATGGGTTTTTCAAGAGCTTCGCAGTGATGTGACATGCAAAGCGAGACGATCAGTATTCAAGGACTTACTATTTTTAGTAGTTCCACTCCAGCAGCTGCCTAGTGCATCAGAACCACGAACAAGGCAAAGTGCAACAGAAACGAGGTCAAACGGAGGTCGTTTGATATGCATGCAAGTCAGATTAGGGTTTCCAGCTTCGGGACCCAAAAAGAGGGGTAAAAAGTCAAAATTTCCTAAAACCAGTGTATCCCACTGCGTTCAGCATCTTTCAAGCTATCCACCGGTAAAATTTGAAGGCAAACGGAGCACTTACTATTTATAGTAAGGCATTCCAGAAACAGGCTATAAATAGTAAACCAGTGTCAGGCGCCAGTGCCAACAGGCAAGTCACCCGATGAGGAGCACGACATTCGAATTTCAAGTCAAACGGAGCTGTGGAGGTCTCAGAAACAGGCAGTTACTATAAATAGTAAATCATCTTCAGCAATGGGCTAAAAATAGCAGGTCAGCTCAGGATGGCAGTGTGAACGGGCTAAATAGGTCATGAAGGTCCTGTGCTTAAAATTTCAAATCGTTTCGAGCTTTAGAAGTGTGAAAATTGAAGGACTTACTATAAATAGCAGGTATAGAAAAGCTGGCAGAAGGAAGGAAAAATGGCTAAGTGTTGAAACCCATCCTTCACCACCTTGAAAATGTGCCCACTTCAGCTGGAGAGCAAGAAAAGCTTCTAAGTGTTCGAATATCCTCCTGCTACCTCCATATGCGCCCAAGGAAGGATGTAGAAGCATAAAAAATTTCTAAGTCAAATGTTTTGTCCTCCACCCCATAGGAAATGCGCCCAAGTTCACAAGTAACCCAAGGTGGTCAAAGGCGTTGAAAAGTTCATCCTTCACACCATGTCATATGCGTCCATGTATCAACTTCATCCACCTCACCAT
The DNA here is from genome assembly GCA_007258455.2 of Sequoia sempervirens. NCBI lineage: Eukaryota > Viridiplantae > Streptophyta > Pinopsida > Cupressales > Cupressaceae > Sequoia > Sequoia sempervirens. Next base: position 13,153 of record VDFB02280438.1, on the reverse strand, counting down.
AGGAAATGCGCCTATAAAAAGAAGTCAACAAGTCAAAGGCGTTGGAAAAAGCTTTATCCTTCATCACATTCAAAATGCACCCTCACAAGCAAGATGATAGAAAAATATTCTAAGGCATAAGTTCATCCCTCTCACCCCCTCAAATGCGCCAAGTTTAGAAGGAGCTCAAGGAGAAGACAAAGACAAGTCAAAGATGGCGTTGAAAGTTCTATCCTCCACCCCCTTTGAAATGCGCCCATCCTTCTCAAGGGGTAAAATGCGCCCAAATCAAGGCATGTGAAGACAAAAGTTAAGGCGTTGGAGTTATTCCTTCCACCTGTGCTGAATGCACCAGGCTATGAGATGATGTGAACAATAAAATATGCTAAGTACGCCAAGTGGTAAACAAGGTGAAGTGGCGTTGAAAGTTCTATCCTCCACCCCCTTTGAAATGCGCCCATCCTTCTCAAGGGGTAAAATGCGCCCAAATCAAGGCATGTGAAGACAAAAGTTAAGGCGTTGGAGTTATTCCTTCCACATGTGCTGAATGCGCCAGGCTATGAGATGATGTGAACAATAAAATATGCTAAGTACGCCAAGTGGTAAACAAGGTGAAATTGAAGAGTGAATATGATTAAGGCGTGGAAATAAGATGTCCTCCTCAAGGTGTTGAATGCGCCCTAGGTGCATAAAGGGGGAGAAAAATATTGCTAAGGCGTTGGAAATAATAAGCTTATAGGGTGATGAAAATATTGTTAAGGCGTTGAAGGTAAGGGGGTGACTTTCTAAAAGCAAGTTGTGCTAAGATCTTTTCACAGGAAAAATAAGTAATTGGAGATAGATGAATTAAAAGTTTCTAAGGCGAAATTCAAAAAGTGCTAAGTGATTTTAAATTTTTCTAAGGCACAAAATTTTCTTCCTTAGGAAAATTACGCCTAAGTTTGATGAAGTGATGAAATTTCCTGAGAATTGAATGAAATTGCCAGTGGAGAAGTCGAAGGATGCCAGCTTCACAAGATTGATTGAAGTTTTCAAGTCGGAGCAACAAAGTACTCACAGGAATGAAGAACAAGAATAAATTTGTTGAAAATAATTCTTTCTAAGGTTCAAAATTCAAGAAAAATTAAATGAACCCATTCGTTGTATACCCATGAATCCGATGCGTTTTGAAGAAAATTTTCTTCTGGGTATTGAGGATCTTCGACAAGGAGTTGATTTTAGTGTCTTCTACACTTCGCCAAGGCCTTCAAGATGAAGAATTTGATCGTCACTTGAAATAATGAATTTTCCTAAAGAAATTTAAAATTTTCTAAGGCAAAGTGATTAAAATGTGTTTTCAAGATAAAAAAATTTCAGACAATGAATTTGAAGTTGTTTGCCTTGGAGATTTTGATTGAATTCTTCATAGGATGAATCTTCCAGAGCGTCAAGGGAGAAATAAAATTAAAAATTGGATAACAGAGCTCCGGTTGGTGAATGAAATTTGTTAAAGAGTGAATTTAAAGTAAATATTTTCGAAAGTAAATTAAAAGTATGCCAGTCAAGTTGAAGTTCTAGAAGGTCAGGATTCTAGGCGTCAGGAGACAAGTGTTAAAATTGTCAAAGGAGGGAAATTCGAATTCCTGCTAGAAGTAGTGGAAATTTAATGAGTTAGCTAGAATTGGCCTCCTAGAATTCGAATTACCTATATGAGCTGAAAGTTTATTCATTTCTCTCACCAGCTGAAGAAGTTCAATTTTTGCTCTGAGTTTGAAGTTGCAGTGAGTGACTGAGTAGGTGCTGAAGAAGTACGACTTGAAGTGAGTGGCTGAAGCTGAAGTTTGAAAATCTAAGTCTGGAATTGTTGAAGTACGAATTTTAAAGAGCTAATTGCTGAAGTGAAGTTGGCCAATTTTCTTAAGGAAGAGTTGAAGTTGCTGAAACTTTCTAAGTGTTGAAAATTCGAAATTGTGAAGGAGAAGTTGAGGTTTGCAAATGAAGTAGAATGTTGCAGCTTCTCAAGTTTTTCAAAGTCAACTGGCAGCCCCTACATGATATTTTTTTTATTTTCTAAGTTAATTTGCTGATGGCTATTTATTGTTTTGCAGGATGGCTGAAGTAAAAGCAACTGGCAGAGATAGCAATGGCGCATCCAAGCAGGCTATTATCAAGAAGCTAAGCAAGCCTTTCCTGCCAAAGTCTAAGTTTACTTCGAAGTTGAGCAAGCTGGCTGATACCAATTTGGGTTCTTTCAACTTGGAGGCTTTCAAAAGTCGGATTTTGGGAGTTGGCAGTCATCGTCCTTCAATGACTTTGCACAATATTGTTCGAAGTGGATTGTATGCAGCAGCTAGTTTTCCGCCAACTATTCAGTGCTCGGAGTTGATGATGGAATGTGCCAACTGCTATGAGCCTGAGCACAGGTCAATTGTTTCACCGAATGGTCAAGTGTTCGCCAACCTCACTCCTGCAGCTATCAGCGAAGCTCTTGGAATCCCAGCACACGATGTAATGTCCCCATTTTGGCCATACACTCTTCTTTTGGATTTAGCCTATTTCCGGAAATCCGTAGGCTACGCTGAAGTATAAAACTAGGGTTTCCTCTTTCAGATACTGCTCAGTTGGCGTTCAGAGGATGTTGTGCAGACTTACTATTTATAGCAGTTTGCTATTTTTAGCAAGTCTATCTTTTGGCAGTATCTATCTAGCAGCAATTCAATCCTTTGCAGTTCAGTGTTCAGTTTGGCTTTCGATGGTTTTGAAGTTAACTTACTATTTTTGGCATTTTATTTTTAGTAAGTTCATTTTTGGCAGAAGCATCATCATCAACTTGGTTCAGTTTGGCATTTGTCAGTTTGCTATTTTTAGCAATTCATCAGTTGCAGCTTGGGCATTGTATTTGGTTATCTCCTTGGACTGAGTTTCAAACTTAGTCAATTTTCATGTCTTGAAGTTGTACCCCACGCCTAGGCTTGATGACTTCAAGTTGTTTTAAAGAAGGGACATAAAGGGGTCAAGTGAGCATTTAATTATTTAATAAATGCTTTATTGTTGCAATATGAAATAGATGCCTAAAAGGGAAGTTGAATGATATTTTATTATTTCAAAAAGTAAAAGGCAAAAAGGTGGCGTCCCTTTTGGAAGTTGAAGTGATTCAACTTCTTGGAATTTGAAGAGTTCTTGTTGCTTCATTTTCCAACTAAAGCTTATATATTGCTGCTGTTTGAAGAGCTGATTATCCAATATTTTTATGCTAATGTTATGCTGTCGAAATGACAACTTGTTTAATACTTCGAGGGATGCTTACCTCCTAGTTCCAATCCAATTTCGTGTTTGAAATACAACACCTAGTTGGACATTTGCTGCTTCTCAAATCAGACTAGCAGATTGAGCTCAATAGTTGAAGATTTTGATGAAATTTCCAGTTTTGAAGTTGCTGATACAGTCACAGCTGAAAGTCGAATTTGTATACAGCTTTGTGAGTAATTTTTATTTTGTTCTGGGCATTCGACAATCTAATTTCTATGCTTTGGGCGACCCCTTCCACAAGTTTCCAGATTTTTATTTTGAGTTGCTGATTTTTAATGACAAAATCACCCCTCAAGGAGGGCTGTACCATTCTTGAAAGCATTGGTATTCGTGCTTGAATTATATGCTGAGTTTTGGTGCTGTTTGTGATCTGTTTTTGGGCGCCTACCTCCTAAGAAGACACAGCAAAAGACGACATTCGATTTGGAGGTGAATTAAGTGAGTTATGAACTTTTCATTGAATTTCACAGTTGCTGATTGACATTTCTAGTTTACTGTTTTTTGTATCAGACCTTTGAAGTTTTGATTTTTGACTCATTATCAGTAGTTAGAGAGATAAATAATTGTATGAGATCATCTATTACTCATGTGTTTGAAGACTATTGTAATTCATATGTAATTTGAAGCTTATTTCTTATTTGTAAAGACTGTAAACAGTAGTACTGTTCTAGTTCTAATTGCTGCAATTAATTCTTCTTCTTCTCACATAAGTACCCCTGGATGGTTTACCACCAGTGTGGATAATTTGATTGTAACACTCTTGTACCCACTTTCATAGTGGTGAATCCCCACAATTCTGTGGATGCCCGCCGCAGCGGATGAATTGTTTTAATTGTAATCTTTTCCCCCCACTGTTTGGTGGTAGTGTGGAAATGCTTTTCATGGCTGGTTATCCGCCTGTTAATTTCTAGCTTTCAATTTAAACACTCTGTCATATGTTAGCACCTCGCCCTCAGTGGGATCTTGTGTGCACATTCTTGACGTTGAGAAGTTTCTCTCAAGTATTTTTCATTTAGCTCCTCCGCCATATGACAACACCTATCCCTCATTGGGATTGAGTGTGCATTCTTGGTGTGAGTTCATTTCAAGTTTGGTTTTCTATTTGGAGCTAACGCTAATCAAGTTGGCTAAGTGCTGGTTATGTTGTGTTAATTCATCGAAAAAATTGGTTAGCATATTTCACACGAGAAGATGATTTACAAGTCGAGAGAGCGTGTTGAACGAATGTATGCTTCTACATTCGAGAGATGTACAGAGGTGATTAATACACGCTGGATGAGCAAGCCCAAGCCCTCTCGTACAAAGTTACCGAGGCAAATTATATCTGATGATTTGAAGCAGGAGTATTGCGACCTCATCATGATGTTGAGTAGAGTTGGAGGCTGCCCTCAGGCGTTTATTTTTGAGCCATGGATGTTTTATTACATCAACCTCATGCTAGAAGGAAAAGAGCACATCAATTGGGCTGTGATGATCAGTGATAATTTGCACGAGCGGCTCCTGAGTTTGAGAAGAACGAAGACATTCTATATGGGCTCCTACATTATTTACATGCTGGCTCGTATGACAAAGTATAGGGGGATTTCATATAAGGAGCCTGTTGGTTGTGGTTCTCAACAATTCAAAATCTATGAGGCTTGTCCGCAGTTGCACCTGACGAGTACCACCCATTACAAGCATGTCAATGACGCCTTTACCATGCACATCACGAGATCACTCCAGGAACGGACTCATCATAGGATCTCGAGGGAAGCTCAAGAGTTGATTGAAAGGTATGGGCGCTGGTTTATACAGTTTCCGAAGTTTTCTTACATCAGGCTGCAGGGTTTTTCTTCATATCCATATAGGTTGCCTAAGTACCCAACCAATAAGATTTTAATGTTAGAGATATCTAGGCAACTGGTTGCCTACGATAAGATTCAAAAGAAAAAGAAGGGAGGAGTTGACTTCCCTATTGTCATGGGTAATTCAGACGAAGTGTGTCCTTCAATTCAGGCAGCTAGAGAGGCTGAAAGTGAACTTCAGTTCTTTCATTTTTCCTATCACACCAACAGACAGCACTATGATCCACATAGCAATATCAGGTGGATACTGTCAGAAAAATTTAAACATAAGGCAAATATTGAAGATTACTGGGCCGGTGCGTCAAATGAAGCTGGGGTTAGGAAAAGAATGTTCTCTAGGTTGCCATTGAGTATGATCAGAGAGTGTGAAGTCATTCCAGTACCAGACCAGGTGGATGAGGACATGAATGTTCTCCATCTAGATTATGAGGCAGTGAGAGATACTCCACTTCCACTCCCAGATTGGTCAGAGCCTGAGATAGCAGATTTGGACACGCTTTGCATTCCAGTCATGACATTTACCAGAGCATGGGTTGATAGGCATGTGAGCAGACTGAAGAGTAGGCCAATTTCCTTGACCTACAATTTGATGGGAGATCACAAGACACCCACTACTAGCAGGAAGAAACAAATTACTCGAGGCCCAGAATCTCGAAGGAGGGAGCCAGTTCGACCAGACCCTGTTCAGCCGGAGCCTCCGAGAGTTGTGACTGAGTCACCCACGCCATTGGAGACACGCTCTCCAAAAATATAGGAGGTTTCTCTTTTTGTTGATCAGAGGAATGCATTGAATTAGGTGCAGGAGGTACATGAAGAAAATCAGCCACCACGGAGAGAGTCAGTTGGCCAGAGTGTCAATGCGCCTACTAGGGATGATTAGCATGAAGATGATGAGGAGACTACTACTGATACACATCTTCAGCATGAGTTGGAGACGGCTTTAGAGGATGATGCAGTTTCAGGAGACACTCAGCCATTAGAGGCCGATGAGCCTCGCCATAATGATATTGAAGTTGAACAAGTCCGTGAAGTAGAAGCTAGAGAGGAGCAGCCATTTGTTATTCAACAGGTTGTACCTGATTGGCTTAGAGACAGAATGAGGCGGAGCCCCAGTGAAGAGGTTGATCCAGCAATTGAGATGGAAGAGTTTTTGAATAGGATCAGCGCGCCTCCACCAAAGAAGAGAGCACGAAAGTTTTCAAGGATTTCAACTGATGAGGGTGGTTCTCGCACCCTTCATATTGCAATGCCACAAGTGGATTGTGATCGGGATGAAGCAGTGCCCGAAAATTATGCGATCACAACTATGGAGTTAGGACGTCCCACAGGTGCACAGATTGTTGAGGAGTGTGATAACTCCTATTAGGCACTTAAGGATAGATTGTTCAGGACTGAAGGAAAGTATAAAAAATTGAAGAAAGAGCATAAGACTTTGATAGGATATATGCAGCAGTTGTCTCGTCCTTGTGGGCAGGAAATTCCAGCAATAGAGCTTACAGCTGAGTTATCCAGAGCATCAATTAGTGGCTTGGAAGAGTTAAGGAAGATGGCACATGAGGCAGATAAATGGGTTATAGGAGTTTGTGCCGAAACAGAAAAGTTCATGGAAGACCTTGCTCATGCTTACCAGCAAGCTTCTAGCATTATGGCACGTATGGAGGCAGTTGATTAGGCCTGGGGTGATGCTTCTGTTTACCAGAGCAAAGTCATTCAGCGTCTGGAGGCATTGATGCATACTCCTTTGCAGATGCTGATTGATGGAGGAGTCATTCAGGAGGGAGATAGGTACAACTTTGCTGGATGGTACTCTTCAGTAGTCACGGGACATGGTTTCTTTGACGCAGCACAGGCGGATTCAGCTAGAGTATGAAAAGCTATGATGAACATCATTGATGGAGTCCAAAATACTTTGGAGGCAATCTTTGCTAGGCGGCTGAATCCCGATGAGGTTACTACTGATAATTTGAGGGGTAGGCTGGCACCTTTCTTCTCGGAGGTGAAGACCTTTGTGCAGGATGACTTTGAGAATATTTCCACTTTCTCCAGCTTGATTTAGAGTACGCAGGATGCTTTAGTTGCTTGGAGAAAATCTTGCATGAGACACGGACAGTTGGTCACAGTGCTTGAGTTTCAGCTTGATTGTATTCCACCAATTTCGGTCCAGGAGGTTCAAACTGTGCTTGCCAAATTCATTGAGTTTGCAGCCAGGGAGAAGGAGAACGGGAATGCACTTCTGGATGATGACCTTCTAGAAGGTTGATTATGGGCATTAATTGCCTTTACTATGATTGGGAGTGAGTGGGAATCTTTGATTCATTTATTGTACCACTCCCCATTCTGGCAGTTTTTAGGGTTAGGGCTGAGGTGGCTGAATCTAAGCCATTCTTTTGATTGTAATCTGAGTCGTCCATTAGACTTGGCCATCTATAAAAGGGGGAGTCCCCCTCATTTGTATTCATTAGATTAGAGGAGATATCAGAGAGTAGACATTTTGTTAGAGCAGAGAGATAGTTCGTTAGCATAGTTTGGAGAAGGAAAGTTTTCCTTTGAAAACTTTTGTAAGAGATTGTTGTGTAAAACTTTCATAATAGAAGATCTTTTCATTGATGGTGAAATTTGTCTTTGTTATGGATAGCTAGCAAGGTTTCTTCATCCCTTCAATTCCAAGTAGCGTAAAGTAACGTAAAGTAGTTTAAAATAGCATTTTCATTTCATGCAAGTAGATATTAGTTGTGGATTTGTGGTGTCGATCAAGGCGACTTCGTTTTATTCCATACCACTAGCAGCTTGCTGACGGCAAGTTTGCCTTGTGTGGTCAACTAGAGAATTTTATAAGCTTAACTTCAGTCGCAATTCATATCTTGGTATGCGTCGTCTTGACGGTATCTTTGTGTCGGATTGTAGCTTGAAAATCTCTCGCCATCCCTTTGAAGATTGCACCAACTTTGTGTAAGTTATCCAGTGTGAGGTGGAGCAGAGTTTGGTTGAAGCTGTTGAGATTGATTCCACGTCCCGTCCTTAGATAGAATTTAGATTTTCTTATCCCTATGCTCATTTACATTCCGCATATTTCTAGTTAGTTTTTAGGACAATTCATATCTCAAAGCCAAATCATTCTCATAAAATTCCCTTCCAATCATCCATTTACTGTTAGCTGCAAGTCGAATGAATAATTGTGTAAGTCCCCTCGTGTAAACAACAATTCACAACGAACCAACTGAGGGTATTCCAAAGCATTTCGGAACCTTGGAGTTGAACATACGAACTTTCTAGCAATCTTAGCGTATGGGATTCTTTGATCAAGAGAGAATGGAGTAGCCTTCGGACAACTTTGTTCTGCTGATTGGTGCGGTCACAAAATCACATCAACAGTTCTCATCTCTCAAACTTGCGGATGACTGTGAGGGTCAGTGGCGGTCGAAGACTATATTGATTATGTTCTCATATCATTCTTATATCATTATTTGTATTTGTACTTCCAAATTGTATAATTAGTTGACTACATGGCATGAGAGCTTGAGTTGTACTTTTGTATATCATATATTATGTGTTTTCACCTGGATTATGCACTACACATATGAGGATGTGATATGACATTTATTTATCTAATGAAGTTGTTTCATTTGAATTCCATGTTTATGAGATATTGAGTTATTATTTAATTTCATGAGATTGTTTAGGGTTTCGAACCTTCAAATCTACACATGACATGGCTACTAGGAGTGGCATTATGGCTGCTTAGGCTTCAACCGAACCAAATGTTGACCTTGATGCTCTTGATGAAGGGCAATATGAAAATTATTGGTTGTAGTTTTCTATTCACATTTAACATTGAATCAACAAATTATGAAGTTTTTTTTTTTTTTTTTTGCAGATTATGAGTATTTTTATATTATTTTGGTATATGTGTGGTTGTAACCAGCCATACCAAACCTAAGGGAAAAAATTCATAATATGGCAAACCCAAACCAGCAACTTAGGCTAATGAGGCGCACACCCCCCTTAGTTATATTAGGTCAAATTGGTGACTTGTGGAATTAGTTCTTATCACTTAATTTTCATTAGAGAGAAATCCATATGATCCAACAAGGGATTGAATGTTCCAATTGTCTTTTATTTTACAAAGAAAGTGCTGAAATGTTTGTTACTTTTCCCAAAAGAAGACAAAACGCCCCACAAATGACCTTTCATGCTCCCCACATGACTTTTCCTGTTCCTCAAGTGACTCCTCACATCCAACACATGTCTCTTTATTTCCTACGCAAGAAAACCTATTTAAAGACATTAGAGAGTGAATATGCATTCTATAGTGAATGTATTACCACGTTAGGCAAGTTGGAGTTTGACATGACTAGGAAAAGAAGAATTATAGATGAAGGGTGAAGTGACAGACTTGACAGTAAGAACAACTAGAAATTCCATCTCTTATGTTTGTACTTGTTTTAGCGATAACAATCTAGTAGACGAGAAATTGCTGCTACTAATTGGTTTTTCCCCATCCCAAGGTTTTCCAAAATAAAAATCTTGCATTGTGTTATAAATTTCTTTGTTATTTAGTTTTTATTTCCAGCCTAAACAGAATTCCAATCCTCTAATAACTGTCATTTGAGCTTTTTAAACAGCACAATATTATAAATTGAATGTTTTGTTAATTTCTACTATAAACTAGAGAAATTACAGATCACTAAATATAGGAAGTAAATACCATTGTGCAGAATATGTGAAGTATATGAAGAGTAATCTATTTGGATGGGGATCTCAAATAAGAAATATTGTATGGAATGGCTTCTTCTCTAATTGTATGGTATTCCCCTACCCTAAGGGTAGTTATCTATTTTTGTGTTTAATAGATATCACAACATCTTGACCCACAAGCATCTCTTATATTGTGTGATCTCTATTCTATTTTTAGATATTGTAGACGAGAAATTGCTGCTACTAATTGGTTTTTCCCCATCCCAAGGTTTTCCAAAATAAAAATCTTGCATTGTGTTGTAAATTTCTTTGTTATTTAGTTTTTATTTCCAGCCTAAACAGAATTCCAATCCTCTAATAACTGTCATTTGAGCTTTTCAAACAGCACAATATTATAAATTGAATGTTTTGTTAATTTCTACTATAAACTAGAGAAATTACAGATCACTAAATATAGGAAGTAAATACCATTGTGCAGAATATGTGAAGTATATGAAGAGTAATCTATTTGGATGGGGATCTCAAATAAGAAATATTGTATGGAATGGCTTCTTCTCTAATTGTATGGTATTCCCCTACCCTAAGGGTAGTTATCTATTTTTGTGTTTAATAGATATCACAACATCTTGACCCACAAGCATCTCTTATATTGTGTGATCTCTATTCTATTTTTAAATATCCATGGGTGCAGCAGATATTGTTTTGGGAGTACAATGGCTTACTACATTAGGAACAATTGAGATGAACTTCCAAGAACTATTCATGAGATTTCAATCAGAAGGAAGGCTAGTAGAGCTAAGGGGGTTGAAGGCAAAATCTCCACAAATGGTAAGCTCTCATCAAATGCAAAAGTTGCTTAAGAAAGGAGTGGATGGATTTGTGGCCCAACTATGTTCATTAGAAGTCTCTCAATCTATTACTCCTACTCATCCGCATTTGCAAGCTATAATTGATCGTCACTTAGTTGTTCTTGGAGATATGCCTAAAGGACTTCCTCCTAAGAGGATCATGATCATGCCATACAGTTAGTCCCAGGGAGCCAACCACCGAACATCAAGGCCTTACAGGTATCCACACATACAAAAGAGTGAGATAGAAAAAATTGTTGAAGAGATGCTAGAGGCAGGAATCATTAGGCATAGCCAAAGTGCTTACTCCTCGCCGGTGGTGATGGTACGTAAGAAGGATGATACTTGGCGCATGTGTCCAGATTATAGAGTGCTCAACATGTACACCATTAAAGATAAGTTTCCAATTCCAATCATTGATGATTTGTTAGATGAATTAAATGGAGCTATGTTTTTTACCAAGTTAGATCTTAGATCTGGTTATCACCAAATTCGGATTAAGGATGAAGATATTTGTAAGACAGCATTTCGGACTCATGAGGGTCATTATGAATTTTTGGTGATGCCATTTGGTCTTACCAATGCACCATCTACATTCCAAAGTTTGATGAATTCCATTTTTAAGAAGTTCTTGAGAAAGTTTGTGTTAGTATTCTTTGATGATATATTGATTTATAGCAAGACTTGGGAAGAACATTTGCAACATGTGGATCAATCATTACAAGTACTTGAAGATCATCAACTCTATGCTAAGCCATCCAAGTGTGCTTTTGGTCTTACAGAGGTGGAGTATTTGGGACACATAGTTTCACATGAAGGAGTAAAGGTGGACCCTAACAAAATTAAGGCTATCATGGAATGCCCTTAATATTATTGTACATCGGGTTATGAATAGTCGGCTTGTGGCTATCTTAACTCTCTATTAAGTCATATTATCATTAGTATATTGTTATTTAGTTGTTTAGGTCGGCCCAAGTCTTATATAGTTGTGTCTAAGTCGGCCTAGGTGATATCCTTGGCATAAATAGGTATATATAGGAGGTTGTGAGTCTTATTTCATCATCAAGTGTGAAGTGTGTTCTCATTAGAGATATTCGGAGGTTTGCCCTCGGCGGTGGCTTCTGTTATTCCTCAGCTATCAAGTATTTGCAGCATATTTCATATCATATTCTTCTATTGTGCAAGTTATTTCATAACAAGTGGTATCAGAGCATGATCTTGGCACCATAGAGGCAAGGTTTTTCTCAAATTTGGAGGCGATTTTGGGAAGAGCATATCTTTCATATTTTGGCGAATTTTTTTCTAATTTTTAAAGGGTTTTTGAAGAACATATTGAAGAAGCTATAGTCCAGATTTCAGAAGAATTGGAGTAGAATTAAGCGAATTATTGCAGAATTAGGGTTTCTACACTATTTTTTTGGAATCTACATATCTCGCACATCTTGTTGAATTGAAGTCTGATTTTTATTGGGTTTTTGAAGACATACTAAAGGAGATTACAGTAAAAATTTGAGAGAATTTAAATTTCATTTGTGTGACTTATTTCAACATTAGTGGTTTACATCATGACGGGGCCTGCAACAAGGGGTAAAAAGAATGTTGTCACTCCGGGGAAGACTCCTGATAAGGATGGTGAAACAATCGAGGATATTACTCATAATGAAGAAATCAATAAGGTCAAGGAAGAAATTTCCTCAATTAAGATGGATATGTGTGACCTAAGAGGAGATATGTCAGAGCTAAGAGGAGATATGTCAGACATGCGAAACATGTTAAGCACCTACATAGCTGAATCAAGAAAGGAGTTCTCAAGTGGCCAAGGTGAGAATTCTAGGTCAACTACTACTAACACAAGCTTTAGTACTCCTATGGGATCTAGGAATTTATTTCCAAAGGTGGATATGCGCAAGTTTGATGGTAAGGATCCTCTAACATGGATAAACCAAATGGAGAATTTTTGAAGCACAACTAAACCTAAAATGGACAAAAGGTCACGATGGCTTCCTATATTTAGAACCGATCAATTCATTTGGTATCGCTATTTTGCACTCATCGAGGTAAAAAGGCTCACCGCCTCATGGTCAATTTTACGAACCTAAGCACAATATAGCAATAGCCGCCACAGACAACTTCTTCACCAACTAGCTAAACTTCAAATGTTCGTAGATCAAGCATGATTATATTCAGCAATTCCAAAATCTACCCTTAAGGGTGGATTCAATTACGGAGGAAAACCTGAATGAATTATTCTTGGGTGGTCTCAAGGATCACATTCAACATGAGGTACGCATGTTTAGGCCTAGTTCCATAAATGAGTCTTTTATCTTAGCACGCAGGGTAGAGGAGAAATATGTGATTCCTAAGAAGCAAGGGGCTAATGTGACAAGAGAGAAAGGATATTCAACACAACTTACTAAGTTGAATCCACAAAAAATTGAGGAGAAAAGAGCAAAAGGCTTGTGTTTCAATTGTGATAGCAAATACAGTCGAGGACATAAA
>VDFB02280437.1:0-60496 GCA_007258455.2 Sequoia sempervirens | reverse complement strand
AAAAATATCAGATCTATCTACAGGTTTCTAGATAGAAAGGTTGGAGATGATAAAGTTCAGAATATTCTCGTCTAGTACAAATTAACCTAATAATAATCATAATACGACTCTAAGAAGAATAATAGCTCTCCTTTAATGTCATATTTTTTACCTGAAACCGACATGGGTAAATTGTCCTCCCAAAACGAGAAATCCGAAGATAAAATCTCTGTTTTTTTGCTGAAATTTGTTGAAACCCTTCTTCTTAAACTTTTCAACCGTGTTTCAGATGAATTCATCGTCCCTGAACAACTATTCAAACAAACCCTTACAAATCTTTTTCAAATTATTCGAAAACCGACAAGACTTTAGAAAACAAGCATTTTTAAGAACAATTTTTTTTTCAAATCCTGCACAAAGGAGCTTTCAAAATCTGCCTCTTTCCGATTGCTGTCTTTCAGCTTCTGCCTTTCTCCAACTACTGTAAAATGAAGAAAAATTTATCAGAGATGAAAAAAAACAAAAGAGTTTCGCTATCAAAACAGAATAGTGCGAAGAGGGAGAAGATGAAAGACTGCAAGAGGAGAACAAGACCAGCATGTGGGTTTTTCACGGGCTGACATCATAGCTTTCTAAACTCCACTTGTTGATCGAATTTGCTTAGCAAAATAGACAGTTGCCTTTTCCCTAGTCAAAACTAAAAATTGAAGTGATTTTCATTTTCTGCGGATTTGAAAAGATGCGAAATTCTGATTTAGTTGTTTACTTCTTTTGCTCGTGCACTTCCATTTGCTATGTAGGTCGGTGTTGCCAGGTGTCCTTCATTAAATAGCCGCCAATATTCCTGTCAGTTTGTGGAATGGATGGAACCCCTGCCTAACCGTCTTATGACAGGAAGCTATTAAGCCAAATTTTTAACGGGTGGGTACCTTGTTTTAAAGGGTAGGTATTATTCGATGGATTTATTTGAGTGTAGGATGTTCTAAATTACACGTAATATGCTTTGGAAAAAACAATCCGAACTGGTTGTCTGATTTTCAAAAGTGTAGCATGTTTTACGAGCTGATATGCATCCACATTCATATGTTAAAACTATTTTTACTCTATTAAGTCCCTTTAAGGGTGCATAAATAGGAAACACCAACATGGAAGGGGAAAAAGCTAAACAGAGTTTTCACAGTTATGGAGTGACATCTATTCTCAACCGCAGCTCACTTCTTTCTTTTTCAATAACTGTAACTACAGTCTACACTGAAGGACAAATATTGAAGCTCGCCGTCAAATAATTGAAATTTGCAAAGGAATAAAATTTGGCCTATTGGCTTTCATACAATAAGGACTTAGGCATAATTACTTATAAGCTAGAGAAATCTTATAAAGCATGATAACTCACTACTTTTCAACGTTATTTGCTTCCGTGAAATTTCTCCCGTTTCCATGTGTCCAAGCCTTATCGGCTGGGCTTAAACATCACATAGCAAGCAGTGTTGACTGCTTAGGTTTTTGTGACTCTTTAACTCAAGGTCTCTTTAACTCAACTCTACCTGCTTCTTTAACCCAAACCTTATCTCAGTTGCCGCATTCTGGACATTAAAAGTTTTCCACATTACCCGTGTGTCAGTTGGCGCTATATTTTTATAGAAATATTTATGCCATGTCATTTATTGTTTGCATTGAAGAATGGTCTATAAAGTTAGCATTTATTTAAAATGATAAGGTTATATTTAATTTGAATTTTTTATTTAATATATATTATTTTTATTTGATTTTTTATATTAAAATTTAAATATTTAATTATAATTTTTTAAAATTGTAAAATATGTAGAATATTATTAAAATGAAATAAAAATTGTTTTTTTATTATAATGTAAAAATATGAATATATAATATAAAAAATATATTGAAATCATTAAAAAATTTGTTTATATTAAATTAATTTAAATATGAAAATTTGATAGTTTTAATAAAAAATAATGTTTAGATTTTGATAAAAATATAATTTTGTTCATTAATTTTTTATTTGATTATTAATAAACAATGTTCAATTTTAAAATAAAATTTTGAATCTTATGTATAAGATTTTTTTAAATATTTAAATTTTAAAAAAATATGAAAGTATAATTTTGTGCAATAAAATATAATTTTTTTTAATAAAATTTTATATTGTAATATTTTTCAAACATTGTTTACTATATGCATCTTTGTACTCATTCAATATTCTTATATAATACAACTACAATCACAAATGTAATTTTTCCAATATGAGTAAGTATTTTAGAGAATATAAAGGTTTTGCAATGTGACTATGTTTTAATGATTTTAATTAGGGTTCATCATGGATATATTATGTTGCACCATACTCTACATTTGAAATTTCAAACTATAAATTGATTGTTCTAGATTTGTCATTATCTTATCAACTTGCACATAACACACTTTTTGTTGAATGAATATACGAGTCATTTGGTATCACCAAATGAATCATACTAGTGCATATCAAATGTACCTACACTAGACAGTTCAATCGATATTACATCAAATGTAGAACAACATTGACAGCCTAGGAATTATATTCTTATCATGGAACTAGATGAAGCATATATTATTTACATCATTCATTGTTTGATTATGTAGAATTGGAGACATTTGGTTTTAGCAAAAGCATTTTTGTGTTAAATTTTGTTTCATTATACTATTGAAGTTGATAGTATATGCAACATGGTTTAATACTAAAAATGCTTTGGCTGAAATAAAAGTTGTCCAATGCAACTATCTATATTGTAAACATGATGTTACATATTTGAAGAATGCAAACCATAGTTCATTAAATATTGAGGAAATGGTATTTCAGTACCAACATCTATCCATGTATTTGCGAAAATTGTCCTCGAGAAAAATAGAAGATGACAATTAGTGTGAATGAAAAAATATAGCAAAGAATGCAATATATGTGTGTCAAGCACCTTTATGATGGCTACACAAGCTCATATTGATGACTATGGCATAAAGGGTATCGTTTCATGAAGTTTCAATCTACAAGAGACTTGAAATAATTGGTTTTCCTTACAAGTGTAATGGCCATGATCATAGATAGAGAAGCTCACATTGACCACTATGTTGTAAAGAGTATTGTGTCATGAAATATAATACATATGCTTCTCAGAATATGAATTTATAGTGTCTTTTGTTGAAGAACATCAAAAGGCTTGAGGTAAACAAAAGATAAAATTATGGTCAAACTTGACAGCTGTTAGCACAGTCGACAGTAGAAAATGAATAAAGCACATCCAATAGGACTTGAACATATGTTTAACATCTGGAATGTTTACAATGCACTTGACTTAGGTCTTCAATCCGTCTGCTATGCGGTTTATATATATCACGGTGTGATTTTCTTCACAACAATAAATTTTGTGTTGTTTCTAGAATTTTTAGGTCTGTGGAGTTACTACTAGTATTTGTTCCAGTGTATTTAACCATCATCAAAGGCATTTTCACATCAGATTTCAAAGTGGGCCATAGTTGAAATTTTTAAATTTCCTAAGATTTCTTTGTATTGACAAAAATAATCTAGGAGTTATGTCATTGGAATTGTGAAAATTTCTCATTTTTGAGAAAGCAATTTGTCATTAGAATGCATATTTAAAACCATCATCTTTTGCAGCTGAAGGACATCAAGGCAACAGAATGAGCAAATTATGCAAAAGGAATACAAATGTTGACAATGGCTATGACAAGATGATGATAATGGGATTTGCAATTTTGATAACAGAAATGTTGATCCTCTTTGCATTGCTCATCTTAGTAAAAAAAACATCTCATTTTATAATATTAGCTGTAGCAAGTGTATTACTCATATTTTATATATTTGGCATTTGACTATTTCTTAGAAATAAAATACAGTTACTCTATGAATATGGTAAAGACTTTTAGATAAATAAATAAGTTGTGAATTTATTCTATTCTGATCTATGTTGTGTTTCCTATACGTAATTGTTTGTTATCAAATTTGCATTAAGAAAGTTCAATTTGCACTTGATAAAACATTAGAAATGCATATATGTTAGATAGGGAAATGTTTTGACAAGGTGTCAATTGTGCTTTAGAAAATTAAACGAAGCAATGGAGAAAAGATACAAAGGTGTCAGAAAAAGATCGAGTAGTTATGGTGCAGAAATCTATAACCCCAACTTAAAGAAGCAACAATGGCTTGGAACTTTTGACAGTGCAGAAGAAGCAGCCCAAGCTTATGATAAAGCTGCAATTGCAATTGCAGGAAAGAATGCAATCACCAATTTCCTCTATATCGATTCTAAATCATCTAGCGACTTGTCAAAGGAACCTACTATTGAATTATGTGAACCTGAATCGAGAATAAAAGAAAAGAAGTCAGAGAATATATTTGGAAAACAGTGTGCATCTGATCGATGCAAAGAGAAAGTAGAGGAAAACAAAGAGCTATGTTTGAGTTATGTTGAGTCTAAACAATTTGTAAAAATTAGGTCATATAGAGGTGTTAGGCAGCGTCCCTGGGGTAGCTACATTGCAGAAATTTGGAATAATAAATTGAAAAAATGACAATGGCTGGGAAGTTTTGTAACTGCTAAACAAGCTGCCTATGCTTATGATATGGCTGCAATATCCATTAAAGGAAATAAGGCAAAGACAAATTTCAACTATACCAATTCAGACCCAGGAGACTTATCACAATCCAGTAAATTTGTGAAACAAACTTTGCTTCAGAAGAGCTCAAGCAGTTTAAGAATAGAAGTAGGATCAGATCGCATGACTGATAACAATATTTCTCAAGAGAACATTGTTAATGATATACAATGTTTTCCAAATATGATGGATGACAATCAATCCCTTCTTGACCATCATTACAACAAATTAGATCTTCCTATTTCTGATCCAAAAGATATTAGTGTCATCTGTAGTACCAATATTGATACTAGAATACCATTGCAAGACTATATCTTTGATAATTCTATTACAAACTTTGGCATGCCTTTTCCAAGTACATTTGAATCTGTCAATTTTTATATCTTTTGTCAAAATCCCAAGTTTGCAAGCCCATCTTCATTGCCATGCTTCGAGCCCAATATTAGCTCTACTGATAGCCCTATTCTAGTTAGTTGTTCCAAAAATGATATGACTTCAACAATGAATACTGAGAAATTGAATTTTCTGAAAGAAATTGAAAGTCAAGATACATTCCCATTCTTGATAGATTCTCGATTTGCAATTGATAGTTTTGAGAGAAAGGAGCAAAACAATATCAATTATGATATTAGCAATTTGTATGAAGTTGGTACTACTTGTACATCGATTTACATGAAGAAACATGTTCCTCCTCCAGCTCCTGCCACATCTCCAGTATCGGCATTCACTTTAGATACAATTGCTTCTGAGGAAGTTGTTAATGTTTCTTCTCCATAGGGAAGCTCTATCTAGTTCGCACAATTCCATATATGTTTTGTTTTTCGTATTGAACAATACAATTTGAAGCATAGTATTCTTATGATAAACTTTACCAATAGTTTTCTTATGTTTTGGAATCTTCTAAATGTGCATATCTAATCGTCTAGATAGGGTGACATTGTCAGAACAATAATTTAGAGTCTCAAATGTTTTGTAGTATGAATGCATTTTGCAATATATCATTTATCATCTTTATAAAGTAACAAATGTCTTGTTCTATATAAATTTCCACTACAATACAAATCCAATTTATATAATTAGATGTAGTTAGAATAATCATATTTAGTATGTCATTTATACAATCTATGAAAGCTAAAGTAGAAAATTGTGAATACTTGATATCCAAATAAGAATGCAGCTAAATAGTTTTGTATATGGATTCTCCATCATATGTAAGAGATTAAATATCATATTATTTGTCATAATCATGTATGTTAAATATGGATTACAAACTTCATACAAGGTTTACAAAATATATAAATTTAATGAGAATTACTTTAACAAAATACATATGTGAACAATTCAATGTATAGATTTCAATTTTGTTGTTTACATACCATAGTTAAAACAAAGATATTTGATTTATTGATTATCTCATCTTGCAAAAGTAAATTAGTCATGTGACAACTTCTACATACTATGAAGAATAATAGATATGAATGTGAACAAAAGATATTTTTTATATAATCATATGTTAAGTTTGAAATAGACATGAGTAGATTTACATAGTTTTTGCATAATAAAATATATATATATATATATATATAATTTCAATAAACTTAATATGTTACAACTTGAACTCCATAAAATTAATAACAATCACATTTTCGTATTGCAGACCCTGAAGCAACAAGAGAAGATCCTCAAACTATTATTATACACATTAAATACAAGCACAACTACTAAGTGTTCTTTTCATAAAAATATCAGGTACATCAAACCTCTGTTCTTTACTTGTCAACAAATCTTTTTTTCCTCACATAAATGAAGAGAAAAATAGAAAATATACAAGGAAAAGCAAAAGAAATCATAGATGTAGAAAATTATACATTATTGAATCGTTGTCAAGTATATAATATTGATGATGCGCTTAGAATTGAGGGCCTATTTAGAACTAATACATTTAAGTACAATGTAGGAGATTGTCTTTTTGATTCATTAGCATTTCTACTTAATCATCGCTATACCTCATCTGAATTACGCAACGAAACAATTGATTACTTTATAAAATGCTATTCAGAAGGTGATGAAGAAGCAACTTGGTCATATAACAATGAATTACATCCAAATACATTAGATGTACTGCATAAAATAGACAACATTGAAACTTATTTTCGGAGAATGCGAAAATCAGCTATGCCAACCACAAATAATGAAGAAATTGGATTATGGGGAGACACATTTTGTATTAAATGGCTATCCAAATGGCTAGGCATACAAATAAAGGTTTGGTCAGTAAGAACGGCGCATAAATATTTGCATTTTAATGAATCATCTAATGGAGAATCACACTGTATCCTTTTCCATGATACAAATCCTCTTCATGGACACTTTGAGCCACTTCTATCATATCAACTACATTCGACTAATATCAATTCAATTGCATCACTTCGTCAAATTAAAAAACTAATTAGAAACACCAACAAAAACAACAAGATCGAATTCAATCAAATTGAAAACATTCAACAATATACGGTCAACTCACTACGAAAAATCAAAAAACAAATACGTTCAAAAAATATTGCAACATGTACAAAGTTGGAAAAAGGAATTTCAAAATCAGCCATTGAATTGTTCAAAAAACAAATTGAAGATACACCTAGATATGTATGTTCAATTTGTCAAATGTTGCATTTTAAAAAAGACATTACAACTTTGAAAGACAAAGAAATGAAAATGTATTACAGCTTGTCCACAAATAAACAAATCACAACAACAAACTATATTTGTTCCAAATGCAAAGCATCGTTGAATGAATGTAAATTACCAACATATGCAACTCCAAATTACATCCGAACAAATAATCCATTAGGATATGTGGCAATGTTGACACAACTAGAAGAACGACTAGTGTCCCTTAGAATTGCATTTGCGCAAATTTGGCAATTAGGATACAAAAATTCACAATTAGGTTTGACCGGGTCTATTATAAATGTACCAGTTAACTCTGATATCATACAACGAGCATTACCACGTTCAACGAACGAAACATCGACAATAGTTGTTGCTCTTAAAAGACGCTTGCAGTATAAAAATGCATACCAAACAGGAATGGTACGTGCAAATATGATAATGAAAGCATTGGATCAATTATCAAACAAAAAATTATACAAAATGGAGAATGTTGAGATAAACAAAGACTGGATTGAAATTCTATGACTAGATAGTGCAAAGGACACAACAAGTGATAACAATACAAGCGACAACGATGTTGAAAGCGATATTGAAAATGAAATACCTAGTGAAACATTGATACATGGTTTCACTGAATCTAAGTGCATACATGAAATGCAAGACAAGATCATAGAAATTGCACCAGCAGAAGGAAATAATCCAATTGGAATATTTAAAGATAAATACGCTGAAGAGATGAATTTCCCTACACTGTTCTTTGGCAATCCACGTGATGAGGACATTGTCAAAAGATATTCGTATCAAAAAATTGTAAAGTGGGAATTACAACATTCAAATAGGAAATTTGCTTACCACACTACAAATCTATTCTTCAAAACCATTAAAATTCTAATACAACAAGTGCTATCCACAATATGGGTGAGATTACGTAAGGGGCAATTAAAAGGGAGAAGGCTACTAGCAAAAGATGTGAAACATAAACCTAATTTAGAAAATATTCTTAAATCCGACATTGGTTATGTCGATTTCAAAAAAATAAGAATATCTCCAGATTATTTGCATCAACTAAAAAAAAATCTATTTGCGATGATAAGACAACTTGGACCACCAACTTTTTTTGTTACATTTACAAGTGCTGAACAATATTGGGAACCATTAACCAAAACGCTTGAAGAACTACATCGCACATATCAAAAAACAACCAACCATGAAGAATCAAATAGTACAATCGAAGATAGAAGAATTCATTTGATTCGAAGAGATCCGATTACATGTGCACGCTATTATAGGCATAGAATTAATGCAATGAAGAAATTAATATTAACAGACAATTCCTTTTTTGGAACCATTTCAGATTATTTCTCCATAACCGAATTTCAAAATCGTGGAAATGAGCATGATCATTTCCTCTTGTGGATTAGACAAGCACCAATTTACGGAAGAGATAGTAACATAACTATTGAACATTTTGTAGACAACTACATTACTTGTAACACTGAACATCTACATCCAGATATAGCTACAATACACAAACATCACCACACGAAACAATGTCGAAGGTCAAAGAAACAAACTTGTAGATATAATTTTCCGCTCCCGCCAATGAAGAAAACTACAATTTTGGAACCAACTAAAACCAATGACGAAAATGTGATTTCAACAGCATCAAAAATACTTTCCACTTTACAACAAGCAAACTATGACAAATCAATCTCATTTCAAATGTTCATAGATGAAATGAATATTACTGAAGATGAATACATAATTGCCATCAAGTCTACAATCCATAGGCCAACAATATTTTTGAAAAGGAAACCATCAGACATATGGAATAATAGTTTTGCTAGAACAATGCCTGAAATATGGAAAGCAAATACAGATGCACAATTTGTATTGAATGCATATGCAGCAGCTATGTATTGTAGCTCGTATATGACAAAAGTAGACAAGTCAATGACAAATGCATTCAAAAGAATTCGTAAAGAGCATGAACAAAATAGTATCGATGCAATAAATATGATTAGTAAACTAGGAAACGCATTACTCAATTTACAACAAATGTCTTCGCAACAAGCAGCACACATTGCTTTATCACTCCCATTAAACTATAGTTCAAGAAAATGTGTATTCATTGATACAAGAAATGAGGACGAGAGAACATTTGTCTTAAAATCAACTAAACAATTGAGCAAAGAACCAGATGATTCAGAAAACGTAACATCAAAATCGTTGATAGATTACTATCTAGCACGACCAACAATACTATCACACATTTGTCTTGCAGATTTCGTTTCTAATTATAGAAAACATGGCAAAAAATTACAAAGTAAAACTAAAGCAAGTATAATACGTTTTGTAAACTTCAACAAACATATTGACTTAGAAAACCATTGTAGAGAACAATTACTACTATATGTGCCATTTACACAAAGTGAAAAATCACTTAAAAATGGATTCCAAACATGGCATAGTGCTTATTTGTATCATGAAAATATTATTACATCAAATCACATAAAATACAACTATAAAGTCAACCCTATGTAGGGCGACATTGAAAAAGCGATAGACGAAATCAACACAAACAATGATCTTGATCAAAATGAAAGCCTTACTGAAAATCATATGCAGATGAAAGAACAATATAATATACAATTAGATATTGAGACAGAAAAAATCAACAAAACAAATAGAATATTTCAAAACAAATTTGAAATTGCAAAACATCCTCAAATAATAGACAATTCTGAGTACTACAAATTAAGACGAATGTTAAAAAAAGAACAACAAGCAATTGTAAAAGACATCGCATTGAAAAAAATAAACAACATCAAAGCACCATTACACTTGTTCTTAACAGGAGGTGCTAGAATGGGAAAAACATTTACCGCAAAAGCCATATATCAAACACTTATTTGCATATACAACTCATCTATTGAGAATGATCCAAATAAACCAAAAGGACTGATACTTGCTTATACAGGAAAAGCCGCATATAACATAGGTGGATTGACAATTCACTCAGCATTACACATGCCATTTAACAAGTCAGAATTCATCCCATTGAGTTCTGAAACATTGGATGCTATCTCAAAGCATTATCAACAACTCCGTGTGGTATTGATAGACGAAATTTCTCTAGTGGGTTCAAGATTTCTACGTTCCATTGACAAACGTTTACGAGACATAATGCAAACCCCCACTAGCTATTTTGGAAATCTAGATACAATTTTTTGTGGTGATCTTTACCAAGTACAACCTGTACAAGATGCACTAGTATTTGAGAATCCTCAAACATTAAATGAATTAATGCCTTATAGCTTTTGGAAACAAAATATAAAATGCTATGCACTGCAATTGACAATGCGACAAAAAGATGAGAAATTTGTTTCAATACTCAATAGAATCCGAGTTGGATCCCAGACAATTCAAGACTTGGAGTATTTAAATAAAAAATGTTTGCGCTCACCGCCAATGGACCCAACATTCCCTTTCCTCTTCTACAGAAGGAAAGATGTGGAAAAACACAATGAAAACATGTTATCCATCACACAAGGAGAGGTAATTATATTGAATGCAATTGATGAACATGATGACAACTCTAATACAATTATGTTTTATGACCACTCAATTAATCTACCATCTCAGATACTCTTAAAACCTAATATGCTAGTTGAAATATATGCTGGAAATTACGACACGGAAGATGGGCTTGTCAATGGATTAGATGGAACATTCCAAGCATACACAAAATACACTAATTTTGATATAGTTTGGATCAAGTTCACTGACTCAAAAGTTGGACATCGACAAGCAAAAAGACTAGTGCAATGTTATAGTGAGTGCATAGACAAAAGTTGGACACCCATACTTCGCATTGCAAAGCCTACTAAAAACCTATACAACCAAAAAAAATTGACAATCAGAAAACAATTTCCAATACAACTAGCATGTGCTCGTACTATTCACAGATCACAAGGCCTTACAATGCAAGCATTAGCATTTGATCCATCAGGCATAAACAAACATGGTTTGGCATATACAGCACTATCACGTACACGAACAATTGACACATTGTTCTTGATAAGACCTCTAACACAGAACCATTTCAAAGTGAAAAAAAAAGTAATTAATGAAATGTCACGCCTACAATCAACATCAATTTGGGAGTTTGAAAATCACCATCTCCAAAGCAATAGCGACAAACAATTACTACTAACCACATTCAATACTCGTAACCTGCTTGTACATATCGAAGACATGCTTAGCGACCATGAAATGATGTCAACGGATATTATTTGTCTACAAGAAACACATATGCAACTATCAAAACATAATAATGAATTCCAAAATTTTAATCATTTCTCAACAAATCACATACATGGTGTAACAACATTTACTAGAAATAATCTATCAATTTCACAAACAGTGCAACATAAAACAACAAATGTAGAAGCTATAACAATAACAATAAATTTGCCAAGTGATGAGATCAACATATGTAACCTATATGCAAGACCCACCACACCAGTAACATAAATTATAACAATCACAAATCAAGTATTCTCCTCTATCAATTTAACATCAACTTTATATATTGTAGGCGACTTCAACATTGATATGTCAGTGGATAATGCACGAAAGAATTGTCTATCAAATCACATGCACAATTTTAAAATGAATTTTATGTTATATAAATTAAACCATGTCAACAAGCCACTAATTGATCATATTTGGTGTAACATAAATGCAAAACCATGTTCTATTTACAAATCAGAAGCATATTGGAGTGATCATGATCCTATTTATATAAACATTGAAACAAATGACAAATTCAAATCCACTTAGTATCTTTTTAAAAATATTAACATTATCAGTATTTCTTGTAGCTAACAATGGAGTCAAGCAAGAGAGCCGAAACAAGCCAGAAAACCATTCAACAAATATCAAAAAGGTGAAAAGCATTGTCTATGTTCAATTATACTATCCAAATTACTCTTGAAAACAATAAATTCAACTGATGTAAACATTGCAGATCCAAAAGCAAGAAGAAAAATACAGTATCAATTGAAGAACTTCACTCGCACAAGGGAGGAAATATATTTGAAGGAGATGTAATTGTGGTCTACAAAACAAGTCTTGACAAACAAAACAATACAAAAGAAGTTCTTCGTGCGGATTTAACTGATGAAAAAGGTGAAATGACAATTACTATCAATGTAATTGGTGTCCTTGTAAAATAGCATGAATCAAAAATAGTTCCTGGAACAGCTATATGCATTACAAATTTTCAAATTGCACCAAAGACAGACTATGACAGAGGTGATTGTGACTGCATCTTGATTTTCACAAACACAACAACAGTTGAAATCATACCGTGCATGCATGATGAATACAAATTCATACCAACTAGCACAATTAGACAACTTCTTACAAGTGAAGAAAACTATGCAATTGGATCTGTAGCGACACTTGTGGTGGGAACAAAAAGAACTTCTTTCCAATTTTTTGTTGAAATAAAAGATGGCCATTCAGAAATGGACAAAGCACAGGTATTTAAATATTCCTCTAATTCTTTATTTCATTGCAATTTACATCAATTACTGCTTACCATATTTTTAACTAAAGATAAATGTTGAAATAAAAAATGCATCCACAATACAGGTACAAATACACGAGAGTTTGGTACATCATTTCTCTTCAATGGAAGAACAAATACGCCTTGAACAATATCCAATCATGTTGTTGAGGAACATTGTAAAGAAGCGAGAATCAAGATACAACACTCTACAAACAACTCAATCAACATACATCAGCAAATTGAATAACAAGAGGGCCTTCGAGTATCTCAACAATTTGTTGCATTCAACAACTGAGGTAACTAAGGCATTTGATTATGTCAACAATTTGTTGTATTCAACATTTAACACAATCACATTTGCACCTATGCAATTATATACTATTAGAAAATGATTAAAAAATACATAATATACATCTTCGTTATATTTTGCAGATTTATGGAACAATAAGAATAGCCAATGCATTTGCAAATCCATTTCAAGCTTTCTGTCCAAATTGCAACTACAAATTTGATACATATGGAGAGCTACAAGAACAAACTGCCTTTTGTATTAAATGCAAACAACAAGTTGCATATATCTACTCTCACTACTTGAAAGTGATTTTGACAAGTGATAGAAAGAAAACAATGGAATGTACAATGGATAGATCTATTATGCAACTCTTGCTTCCCGAATTACTAAACATTTCATATGAAGAATACATTGATGACAAATCATCAATTGTCTTCATCCTAAGAGACTTCTGCAAAAAAGGACATTTCAAATTGAATTCAAACAACCTCATAACCAATGCACAATCTATTGAAGAATGATATATACATCTTATATCCAGGTACGCTTGTATTTCACAAACATTTAGCTTCATTTAAAAATTCAATTTCTATACTACATTATCTATTGAAAGATTATCACATAAAATAAAATACAATGTCCTCATAACCATCTTCAAACATTTTTCTGCAGAAGGGAATGTCCAAAAACACGTGCATTGTCATCTGCAGCAAGGAGAATAACTGCCATAGCTTGAACAAGGAGAATAAATATGCAATAGTTCTATATGTTATAGGATTTTCATTTCACAATTAATCACTACAACAAACAATAATATAATTATCTACTACCATTTGTAATGTATTGACCATAGTGGTCTATAGACAGAAAAATGCATATTCTTGACTTTTCTATGCATTTACATTCATACTTATTTCTACTTTTCTATGAACATTGCTATGCAATTACATTGATATATATCTCTACTTTTATATCTAAATTCTTCACTTTGCTATGCATTTATATTCATATATATTTAAATATTTGTGCTTTGTCCATTTCTGAATGGCAATCTTTTATTTGAACAAAAAATTGGAAAGAAGTTCTTTTTGTTCCCACCACAAGTGTCGCTACAGATCCAATTGCATAGTTTTCTTCACTTGTAAAAAGTTGTCTAATTGTGCTAGTTGGTATGAATTTGTATTCATCATGCATGCACGGTATGACTTCAACTGTTGTTGTGTTTGTGAAAATCAAGATGCAGTCACAATCACCTCTGTCATAATCTATCTTTGGTGCAATTTGGAAATTTGTAATGCATATAGCTGTTCCAGGAACTATTTTTGATTCATGTTGTTTTCCAAGGACACCAATTACATTGATAGTAATTGTCATTTCACCTTTTCCATCAGTTAAATCCGCACGAAGAACTTCTTTTGTATTGTTTTGTTTGTCAAGACTTGTTTTGTAGACCACAATTACATCTCCTTCAAATATATTTCCTCACTTGTGCGAGTGAAGTTCTTCAATTGATACTGTATTTTGCTTCTTGCTTTTGGATCTGCAATGTTTACATCAGTTGAATTTATTCTTTTCAAGAGTAATTTGGATAGTATAATTGAACATAGACAATTCTTTTCACCTTTTTGATATTTGTTGAATGGTTTTCTGGCTTGTTTCGGCTCTCTTGCTCGACTCCATTGTTAGCTACAAGAAATACTGATAATGTTAATATTTTTAAAAAGATACTAAGTGGATTTCAATTTGTCATTTGTTTCAATGTTTATATAAATAGGATCATGATCACTCCAATATGCTTCTGATTTGTAAATAGAACATGGTTTTGCATTTATGTTGCACCACATATGATAAAATTCATTTTAGAATTGTGCATGTGATTTGATAGCCAATTCTTTCGTGCATTATCCACTGCCATATCAATGTTGAAGTTGCGTAGAATATAGAAAGTTGATGTTAAATTGATAGAGGAGAATACTTGATTTGTGATTGTTATAATTTCTGTTATTGGTGTGGTGGGTCTTGCATAGAGATTACATATGTTGATCTCATCACTTGGCAAATTTATTGTTATTGTTATAGTTTCTACATTTGTTGTTCTATGTTGCACTATTTGTGAAATTGATAGATTATTTCTAGTAAATGTTAGTTGCTCTTAAAAGACACTTGCAACATAAAAATGCATACCAAACAGGAATGGTACGTGCAAATATGATAATGAAAGCGTTGGATCAATTATCAAACAAAAAATTATAAAACATGGAGAATGTTAAGCAACAACTATTACCACTATTTTAAGCAATTATTACCACTATGTTAAGCAATTATTACCACTATGTTAAGCAATTCTCAAACAAACAACAACTCACAAATCCTACTGGCAGGAATCGGACGCAATGCGTCTCTTGTTTTTATAGTGATAATTAAGTAAATAAATTGAATAATTTGCGAAAATATGACTAATCCAAGAAAATATTAATTAGAGAGGCATAAATAGGAAAATTTGTTAGTGAAAAAGGAAAGATTTCACATGATATGTATAAATGATATCCTAATAATTTATATTATCATCACATGAAGGAGTAGTATCATAATAATATGTAATAATTTAATGTAGGATTAAAAAGGTGTAACCTTGTCACATAAAGTAACAACCCTAGATATATAACTAGGATGTATGGTTATCTCATCATCATCATAAGATGAATCATTTTATTTTAGAGTGATCAAAGGTAAAACATCACCATTCTAATGCACATTTGTATTATTACACATGATAGTAGTAAAATCAACATGAAACTCTAAAACAAGTGTAAAAATTATCCAAATTAGAAGGATGAGTGATAAGAATTACTATGTAGGAAGAAATATCAAAACTATGATGAATCAATACCTCCATATACGAAATATTTGCATCTATAAGATAAAAATGCATGCAATAATATAGGATGAGGGGTTTCAATGGAAAAGGTATAAAACTAAATCAAAATTGATAAGATATGCATGAATAAAAGCTAACAAGAGATGCTTATAGAAATTTAATAAATAATCTAACCACAATATGGAATTAAAGGGTGAGAGGGTAAGCATGAAGTAAATATCATACAATAAAATCCAAAACTCTAATGTAAACAAACCAATCATACACAAATATAAGGTAGATCCACATCTTATTTAGAATTAAGACAAAGGATAAATAGTCAAATAATCAAATATGAAACCCTATTATTGAAGTTTTAGTTTCTAAAGCTAAACCATAGGGGTTTTAAGATAAGTCAAATTCACAAATGAGAATAAATGAAATCTATGATGCAATAATTAACCTAGATAAAGTACATGGAGTTTATCATTATCATAAATACAAATAAAAACAAAACTTAAATTAATTAAATTTGAAACTTATATCAATAATTATTGTTGGGAGAATGTTGTGCTTGATGCCAACAATTCATTTTACTTGATATTAATATTGTGTTTAATGTCAATAATTGATTTTCCTCATCTCAATTTTTTTAGAGTTACCTTCAATGAAGATATTTGATCCTAAATATTAGCTATCTATTTCCCTATTTCACTTCTACACTTGCACAATTAACATCTATGAATATAGACCAAATGTTTTGTGAATTATTGTTCTAATGTGCATATATTTGATTTGATGTGCTATGGCCTAATTTAATTCTTTTGCCATGATCTCAATATTTGAGCTAATGTTATGTTAGTGATGTTTATAAAAAATATTTTGAAAATATGAAAGATTGTAAGGCTCATTCTCCTAGTTCAAACCCTTCGATGCACTAGATTTGAATGAAAGGCTTGAGGATATTGATAAATCATGTAGTGGGAATATGATGAAGTGATCTTGTTTGTGCACTAAAATACTCTTATCTGCATTAAAAAAAAAAAAAATTAGATGTGCTCAATAAGTCATGAGTGGTCTTTCGATGATTTTAAATGAGCAAACAAATGTCCTTAAGTACAACAATCAAGCACACAAATCAATATAATTGTGTACTAAGTCAACCCATAATATCTAGTGAAGTGCTTGAGGATAGATAAATTTAAAATTTGAATGTTAAGAGTGAATGTTTCAGAACTATGGAAGTGATTTATGTCAAGTTTGCACCAAAGATTCTAATCTACAATGATGAAAAATAGTTTTATTGATCAATGATACAAACCTATGGGTCATTGATAGAAAGAATCAAGATATATAATGTCATATATAGATTTCATGTATAATTATATTACTTATGAATTAATTATTACATTTATAACACCAATCAAAACAAATCCAAAACATAATGGAATGGAGTATGTGTGTGTGATTTTCAAGATTACAATATCAAAATATCCACATGAATAATTACTTTGTGACAATCATTAATAACAAACAATTAAATTGATTTTTTTTTTTTTTCCATAGATTATAGACTCTCGATAACCACTTTAAAATCTCACTGAATTTTACAGCCAAGATGATAAATTACAAGTCATAGACTATCAATTTACAATCCATTATGCATAATTGAATAATTGAATTATTTATTCAATTTTATTGTTAATCGAGCTCTACATTTTGCTTAATTAGCCTATTTAGCCTATAGTTAGCCTATAGGCTATTTATTGTGGGCTTTGCCCACCGGAATTGTCTCACGCCTGAAAATAAATTCTACACGGTTGAAAAATATTTCCGGCGGTTAAACTGCTGTTGCCGACCAAATCTTCCAGTCCAAAGGGATGCAACTTCAGTGTAAGATTTCAAGGCGGCTTGAAAATAGAAGCGAGACAATGGTGCGGGTTTGAATCAAAGGTACCATGGCCATTTCACACGATAATCAGACCCTGCGTCGACATATTTTGCATTTTTGTGGCTTCTCTCGACATACAAGGCTTTGCGCGACAGGATTTCTTACCCACCCGATCAAATGCTCAAGCCTTTTAAAAGGCACTTTCGTCTTTGTTCTCTATGATGCTTCCACTCAGGACACCCTTGCATTTTCTTTTATAGATGTAGAAGGCCCATAGGTCAGGACACACCCTTTCCTCTCAATTCATTCATAAACCATTCAGTTTCCACTCTGGTTAGTGTGGATTTGGAAAGATTCATTGTGTCTCACGCAAGCTAAGCTCAGCGCAGCCCTCATCACTACTGCACCATATTGAAAGGGGCATTCCTATCCAGGTTGAAGGCAACACGCTTGGGTCAAGGACATCGCACAAATTGAGAACTCCAGCACAGCTGCACATCGCATTTATTTTTCCAGCATGGAAAGACAAAACCTGATCGCACCATCTCGCACAACCTACAACGCCATCACCTAGATTCATAAGTGGATCACCAAATCCAACCACAGTTTACAAGGTGTGGACCTTAACCAGATCACCATACCTACAAGGTTCAGACTAGCAAACCCTCAGGCCACCATAGCATACATAGATCCATCATATTGCAGGGTGCATGCATGCAATATGTAAGTGATTCATATCAATTTTTTCCTGGGTCTATTGCTATTGTAAAACCCTAGGTCAGTCTACAGACATATAGCAAGTGAAGGAAATTGTTGCTGCATTGCTTTGTAACCGAGATCTGACTGTACACCAGCAATTTCTATGTCTATTACAAAACTATGGCTATAATAATATGATTACTTGCATGATTCAGCTCCTACTGATTGGATTAAAGTTATAAGTCATTCTCTGTTGTTTAATGTTTACCGTGATGATCCTTATTCTGCACCAAGCTGCACAAGAGACTGTTGCCGGGTTGCCAGGGATAAAATTTAAAACTGTATCACTCAAAATAACCCAGAGTTATCACACTATTAGCCATGACAATTTATAATGCAAAAGCACTTCCACAATCGATGTTCTATGCAGTGATAGCTTGGTGTATGAAAGAAAAACAGCAAAAATCATGCATCCAACTTACAAACAAGAGTTGATTAACAAATATCACAGCAGACCATACCTCCATATTAATGCACTCTATATGGAATGAATTTGGGCAATGATCACACAGGATCAATTTTCCACCAAAATGACAAATCTTGCAGATGTCATCGCTTTGGAATTGAGCTTTTTTCTCTCTTAGTCCTCTTGTTGGGGCTCCATGCCTCTTTCGCCTATTATTGTTGTCCACAACCTGCATCAGATATTGCAGCAATGACCTGCCATCTTCTAAACTAAGATTGGTTGAAGGGCGGTGAAGTTTGCTTCCTGCATGGAACTCAAAATTACTAAGAGAATATACATTTTTACAACATTTTCGGGTTATCCAGCCTTCTGCCATTGAGTATTTTTCCTTTCTATTCCAGTAAAAAACTCTCTGGTTTTCAGCCACTACGTCATTTTCTATCATCCACAATAAAACAGAGTGGACAGTACGCCTGCCTTGACTTGAAGATAAATCCTTCGATTTTTTTGGAGTAGAAAGAAGTAACTGCATTTGGTAACCATTGGCTGATTTGTCATTTCTTTTCAGCAGAAGGTGGCAACATTTTTCTGTTTTGTTTTTTCGTTTCTGACCTCCCACCGAATCTTCTAAATTGAATTTATGCTTTTTACTGCTTGAAAAAATAACCCGTTCTGGACCTTGCCCAGAATTCTTAGATTTTGTTCCTTCTGTGCTTGCATTTGTTTGCACAATGTCCTGGTCAAAGCACTCTGATTGAAAATCATATACCTTTCTCCTCTTAGATGGTTCTGGTAAATGTAAAAACATCACGTGTAAGAATTCTCTGCTTATTGCCATGACTATAAAGCTTCCCACCCTTGCAAATCCCTTGT
Organism: Sequoia sempervirens; assembly: GCA_007258455.2. Classification (NCBI taxonomy): domain Eukaryota; kingdom Viridiplantae; phylum Streptophyta; class Pinopsida; order Cupressales; family Cupressaceae; genus Sequoia; species Sequoia sempervirens. The sequence goes on along the minus strand of VDFB02280437.1, from coordinate 40,526 downwards.
TTCAATCCTTTATAAATTTTGAAAGCATCTTCAGCATTATTGTCATTGTTGAATTCACACATTGCAACTTCTGATGAGACAGAGACTCTCTGTGGCTTCTTTCCAAATTCAATACTGCAAGCCAACTTGTTTCTCCTAATCCACAATCCAGCATTCTGTAGGCGCAGAGATGCAGACACACTACCTAACATATTATTCTTTGATGTTTCAACCTCTGCATAATCTTCACAATTCCCATCTATCAGGGCCTGACGCTTTTGTTCCTCCTTCCATGCCAAACAAGCTTTATAAAGAGAACAGTAATTATGGCCTGTTGGTGAAACATACCGTATATCACATCTTCCCTTGCCATGGTGATTTTTAAACTCAAATTTCCATCCTACAGGTAGAAGGTGCATTCTCGCTTTCATGCAGGCTTCTTTCTTTAAATTCTTGTCAAAAGTTGGTTTATAGTTAAGGACTGCTGGAGGACAATATTTTGAGTCAAAGTTTACTCCACTTACACGCTGCTCCCATGTTAGAGTTAGAGTTGATTGGAGTCTCAATTTTTGCTTCTCTACAAGTTTCCTAGAAATTGCCAAAGCATGTGATTTGGAATTAGCTGACACTTTGTTAGATAATTCTGTGGCATCTGTGAAAGTATTTTGATCCTTTGATCCATTTGTTAGAGACTCTGATAACACTGTATCAATGCACTCAGTTTTATCCTTCAAACATGTCTTATAGGATGGAGACTCTGAGACCAACATTTCAATGCACTCTGATTTATCCTTCAAATCTGCACCATTTGATACAGCATTGGACAACACCTTATCAATGTGTCCTTTTTTTCCTTTAATTTTGCTCTGATGAGTAAATCCTTCAATAATTCCATGTCAAAGCTGTCCATTTTCTCCTTCAAATCTGATTTGCTAGCTGCATTGTTGAATGATTCTCTGACTGCTGAACCTGCCTGTCCCTTCACTTCTGCCACACTCGCCTCCTGAGATTCTAGGGAGCTTCTGATACATTCTTTGTCAATGTAGTCTACTTCAACGCCCAAACCTACTGTACTTGATGATGCATTACACAACTCTTTCTCGCTGGGATCCGTTAGCTCTTGAAAGCCCAACTCAGGGGGGCGCTCACATGATATGTTGGCCCAGGATTTCTTTCCCACCCGATCAAATACTCAAGCCTTTTATAAGGCACTTTCGTCTTTATTCTCTATGATGCGTCTACGCACACTATCTTTGCTGCAGTGGTGAGCTCTTTTAGTTTATTTTTTTAGATAGGGTTCGGAAATGGCAAAGATTTTTAGTATTTGTCATTGTAAAAAGGGTTAATTGCATGTTTTGCAGGATAAAGAGGGCAAAGTAGCATTGTATTGGGGAAGTGCTTATTCACTGAGAAATAGATCTCTTACAATAGTGGTGGTCTCAAATTTATTCTCTTCCCAATTCAGGATAAGAATACAAAACTGACTTGTGATTGCTAGGATTCGAATCTGAAATAGGGAAAGAGAAAGAGGAACATGGTGGCAACAAGTTTGACAGTGAGTTATATTCATCTACCCTGACATTTTTTTAATTTTTAATTTTTTTCATCAGGTCTAATTTTAGGTGCCAAATTTCATCTGGGTCTGTTTTCATATGCAAAATTTCTTTTGGGTGTGCTTTCAATTTTCTTCATACGGACTGCAGATTCTTCAATTTAGAAAAATATTAATCAAGAACAAGGTTGGTTAATCTGAAGCACACATTTCTAGACATCATTGAAGAGGGGTCTATAAGTTAGACCAAAAATGTTGGCGAAAAAAAAAGGTATACAGTTGTCCATATATACAATTCAAAATACATCAAACCTATGAAAGTCTGAAAGCACTAAATGCAATGCAAGTTGGAAATTGAAAATGAGTACCCCATATCGCTGCACTCCAAGGAGGAGGAGAGTACTGAGTTCTGTTATGAGGACCCCAACCCATACAGGTATGTGAAATAGCAAATTCAGTGCAGTAGTTGTTCCAATAACTAATATGGAGCAGGAAAATATGGAAATTAGTTACTAATAGCTGATATGGTGCAATCAAACACCGACTTTAGTTATAGAAGTAGTGAATAATGAAAGACTCAAAGAATGAAGTTAGTAAGGTGCATAAATGACCAAAGTAATTGAATGGCCCTGCCAAAATATAAGAAGAGCTCTTAAAGCCTTGTCAATGAATATAGATCTATCTAATGGGTGCAAGCAGTTATCACTCTATTCCTATTGACTCTGTTAAAATACATACAGAATATGAATGTGTAGTTTCAAACCTTTAGCAATGTCGGCTGCAATTACAGCCCCTTCTGCCAGCAGCCATAGTATATAATTTACTCTTCTAGGGTACTCTGTTCTGCAATGTTGCAAGGTGCTTGCCTACAAAATAAGCCAGGAAATTAACTCCTGACTTGATTATTGACTAAAAGTAATAGCTTTTGGTCTAAGTACTCTGTGCAACTAACCTGTGGCGACTCCCAAATTGGCTGCTCGAGACTGAAGAAGCAGGGCAAAGGCACAGGCAAGGAGAATGACCCAAAGAAGCTACAAAGTAGTACACAGTTTACTTTGTTATTACAAGGACTTTACTTATTTGGGTTTAGAGTTATATCAAATTTCAGCAAGGAAAATTGTGAATGTTTTTAATCCCTTCACAACTGAGTGTTGAACGTTCAGATGGTTGCATACCTCATACTTGTATGTCGGACCTCCCTGTAAGTCTGATTCCATTGAGAGAAACAAGAGAAGCCATTGAACAAGATATCAAATATAATCATTTGTCAACATTGAAAGATAAAAGCTTCTTACCGTTGCCAAGGTCCAAGTAGGCTATGGACACAAGAAAACCCGGCCCAACATATAATTTAAACTTCTTCCATTTGCTCTGTAATGTATTTTAAATTATGTTAAGATGACAGCACAGTAAACACTAGAAATCAAAATTTATGATCTTTAAGTTATATGGTTAAACAGTCAATAGTAATTTAGGAGGAGTAAAACAAAATTTGAATTTTCTTTATTATCTTAAGACTTTTTATCAAAGCTATGAAGGAAAGGGGCCAAACCCTTTACAAAGAAGCCGAAATATCAACTACTAGCAAAGTCAGCAAGGAAGACGAAGGAAAAACACAATAACAAACCAAACACCCATCATAGAAAAATAACAAAATATGACAAAATGTCACAAAAGAACATAATAAAGTTTGAAATGTTAGACATTCTATTTGAAAGCCAAATCTATGTAATACTTGCATATTCTAACTCTTTGTTACTCTCCACTTTGCATAGCATGAAGTAATGTTGCTCAAAAAAATAATTCATTCTCTTCAAAACTAAATATTTCAGTTAAGTGACTGAAATTGACAGACCTCATCTGCAGAGCCTACATCTTGATACTTGTAAACCTCCTCAGTGGAAGTCCCATGGGCTCCCTCCAATTTCCCATCTAGCCCTACAACACCTTCCTCAGCCATTCAGTAGATTCAACATAGACTATAAGCCACCCAAATTCTTTACCATTCTTCACAGGTTTCAAGATGCAGCTTGTTGCATTGTATTTATACAATAAATAATCTTTAAAGTATTTAAATAAAAGAATATAAAAATAATTCAGAATACTTTTGCTATAACTGTGCAGATTTTTTTTAAATTAATGTTTTATAATATAAAATCTGAACATGATATGTGTAAATATTTTTTATCAATGTTTTGGATCAAAAATCAAATTATTGTAACATCTTAAGAGTAATCAAAATAATTTTGATTTAGGGCCTTGGTTTGATTGACTAAAACATCCTATTGCATACAAGACAAACTAAATTATTTTTAAAAGTTTATAAGATATTTAAATACCAATTTTTTTATTGTTTGTTTGATAAGTAGCTCTCATAAGAACTTTCTTGGTAATTTCCAAATTTTAATTAAGTTTCTATCACCCAAAATTGTATATATGTTTTATGACGCAAAAGAGTGTAAGACATGATATGTGTAAATATTTTTTGTATCAATGTTTTGGATCAAAAATCAAGTTATTGTAATATAGTAAGAGTAATCAAATTAATTTTGTTTTAGGGGTGGGACCTTGAGCCTTGGTTCGATTGGCTAAAACAACCTATTGCATACAAGAAAAATTGAATTATTTTTAAAAGTTTATAAGATATAAATATATATTTTTTTATTGTTTGGTTGATAAGTAGTTCTCATAAGAACTTTCTTGGTAATTTCCAATTTTTAATTAAGTCTCTATCACTCAAAATTGTAGCATTTGTTGGTTTTGACGTTTGCAGACATTTGATTGTAAATTCTTCAAATTTGAAAAATATTGATTAAAAATAACATGGTGTAAGTTGACTTTGACTTTTAGGATATGAGTGTTAATGACCTATTAATTGCTTTGGTTTATAATTTGTATAAGAGTGTTTATGATGAAGAGAAGGGCAATGATGGGTAGGCAAATGGATAGTATATGTATAGATAGATATTGGGTGTTTTCTGATGTTGGTGTGTCTGCACCTTGGTGTTGAGTTTGTTGTTGGTGAGGATTTGTTGGTGTTTATTAATTATGGCTGCTATCAATATGGGTTCTTCTTGGTGTCTTTGTCTATCACTCTATGAAGGATTGACCTATTTTCTATTTGTTGGGGTAACCTTTTGAATTTCTTTGATCATCTTAGTATAAATTGCTTGCAGTTACTCAAGTTATATTTTACTGTATTGCTAATGTCATTTGGTTATCATCGATATATGTAATATCCTGTGAATTATTCTTGGTTGTGATTGTTATGGGCATAGATGGTCGTTTGATGATGTGTATTGTATCACACTCTATGTTCCTTTTGTTTCTTCCCTGCATTTGGGGTGCAAGTCCCATGGTTGATGTACCAAATTGCATTGTTCTTCTGGGATCAGTTGCATAGATTGATTAGTTTTTGATGTTTCATTAATCCTTTCCTTGATGATGGGTCTAGTATAGAGGCCCAAAATGTGGGAGGGGAACATTTTTTCTTTTTCCATCTCATATTCTGACAAAGACGCTTCTATTTTCACATGGCATGTGATTAATAAGACAACTTCGGATCAATATTCATCCCATTTCCACATCTTCTATATTTTGGATATAAATTTTCACAATTAAACTACACTAAACATGTTGGGATTCTTTTGCTAACAATGTGTTGAGGTTGGTATTTTTGGCTTGGTTTTTGTAGCATTTAGTCAATGGGGTGGAAGATTGCAGCAAATTGAGGTCAGTAACAGAACATGCATGACCAAAAATGTTTTTTTATGTCCTTTCAAAAGGAGCTCCTTCAAAAGAGATACCAATTTATTCTACTGTTGTTGCTCTGCCTCTAGCACTCTTTAGTAGCATTTCATGTCCATTTGAATATGGGTTTTGTTGTCCAAGGCAGCCATAATGACAGTTTTGGATTGGGGCTCATTCACAAAGTTTTCCCCAGAGTGACGTTCAATAGGGGCCCTGTCATGTATGCCCTAGAGAAGGTACTTCTATGGTTAGTGGATATGATAATAACTCTGCTAAACATGCATGACCAAAAATGTTTTTTATGTTCTTTCCTTTCAAAAGGAGCCCCTTCAAAAGAGAAACTAGTTTATTCTATTGTTGTTGCTCTGCCTCTAGCACTCTTTAGCAGCATTTCACCTCGATTTGAATACGGGCTTTGTTGTCCAGGGCAGCCACAATGACAGTTTTGGATTGGGACTCATTCACGAAGTTTTCCCTAGATTGACGTTCAATAGGGGCCCTGTCATGTACATGTTCCTACTGCTTTTATTGTGTCTACACAACTCTGATTACTCTACTCAATTGATCTGAAAAGAGGGACCATTGATTAAATATGATAATGTACAACAAAATTCTTCTTTTTGTAAAATTTTATTATTAAACTCAGGTTTGGACTTGGGAAGTATTTCTTGAATATGGTATATGAACAACATTTAAACCAAGATTAATGATTCTACAAAATTTTCTTGTAATATTTCCATTTTAGAAGGTCAATTATAATTATGTTTTTATATAAATTACAATCAGCGTAACCATTGCACCTCCTTTCAGTACAAGAGCTAGTTTTATTGTTTGTTTAGACCTAAGCCCACTAGAATATAAGAATGTATCTTTCCGCTATCCACTTTTTTCTTTATCATTTTTTTTTATCAATAAAAAATAATATATACCTTCTTCATTAAAAAGAAAATCCATAAAATAATAAAAAGATAAGCTTAAAAAATTTGAATGGTTCCAATAACAGAACCTGTTTTAATCACACTTCCCCACAAAAATTCCCAAATAAGAACTCAAATTACTAAAATATCTGTACGACCAAACAAAGTTTCAAAATAATATCAATGTGAATGTCCAGTGAACGGTGTCCACGTTGAGGAGGCGATAAATATGTACAAGTTTCACTTCAATTCCCTGAGTCGGCCCACTTTTCACCCAAAAATTCACCTATAAAGCCGACAACGACGCCCGAAGAGACATACTAAGCTATTTCTAAAGCGAGTCGAAGAGATACGAACCCCACAGAATCATTTTTTTCTGAAACGCTGTACCGAGGAAAAAACAAAGTTCCCAAAAAAAATCATTTATCGAAAGACTGTACACTTACTTCTTCCACGGTCTACTATCCTTTATGCTTGATGGGTGCCATAACCGGTTCACGAGCTCTGTTCTGCTCATGTTTTCTCTCTGTTCTTGCTTCCTTGCAACATTCCCTCCCTTTCTCAGCATTTTTATTCTGCCTCCTACCTTTTGTCCAAATAATTTCTCCTGCAATACATAATTGCAGGATTATTGTTGGTTGAGCTCTACATTTTGCTTAATTTTACTTTTAATTTAGATGTGCCCCACTAGACTATACAAATCTATCTTTTTACTATCCACTTTGTTTGTATCATTATTTTTTATCAATGAAAAATAGTATATACCTTCATCATTAAAAAGGAACCCCACAGAATAATAAAAAGATAAGATGAAAATGAATTGAATGGTTCAAATGACAGAATGTGTTTTAATCATACTTGCGGACAAAAATTCCCAATAATAGCTCAAATTACTAAATATCTGTACAACCAAACAAAGTTTCGAAATTTCAATGTGAATGTCCAGTGAGCGGTGTCCACGTTGAGGAGTGGATAAAGAGCTGACCCACATTTCATCCCCAAATTCGAAGTCTCCAATCTATAAAACCAACAACAACACCAGAACATTATTAAACAATCATTTCAAAAGCAAGTCGAAGACAATCCAATTTTGCTCAGCACTCATTAATGGCGGCCATGGCTTCAATAATGATGAAAGCGCCCGCAGGCCTTAATTACGGGGCAGTGCAAAGGCACAGAGTTGGTCATATCAATAGGTTGCCACAGAGAAACCTCCAAGTCAAGTGTATTGCACAGGTTTGAAATTTTGTTGTTCGTTTTTGCAATTAAGAGTATATTTTTTAACCGTAGCTTTGTCTAATGTTTTATAATTTGTGGCGTGGATCAGGAACCAAACCTGCCATTCACTATAGAAGGCGGTTCTCCTAAAAGCTCTCTCCCGGTTATGACCACGGTTGAATCTGTGATGGAGATCGCCTGTGCAAGGGCGGCCATGTTGGGCTTCGTGTCAGCTATTGCAGTGGAGGCGACGACCGGAAGATTGGTGTTGTCGCAGCTCACTAATGGAGGAGCGTTTTGGCTTGTTATGACCGTAGTATTTACATTAGTGGGAACGGTGACGCCCCTTTTGCAGGGAATATCTCTGTCGGGGACAGTATTTTCATACGACGCAGAGATAGTGAATGGGCGCACTGCGATGCTTGGCCTGGTGTCACTGGCCATCAATGAATACGTCAGTGGCGGACCTATTCTATAAACACCTGAATAGGCGGTGGACTACAGTCAATGTACTTGTTTACTAACTATTTAGCACGTCGTGTCTTAGACCACAACACACCAATCAGGCTTGATGGTTTATGTGGCCATATTTCAATTTTAGATTGTATATTCCAATTAAATGTAATTGTTTTCAATTTTTAAAATACTTTTTTTTAGGATTATCTTGACTATTTTTTAATATGAATTTATAATTTTTTTTGTTAATTGTAAGTAAATTTAATATTTTTGTATTTATTAATATTAATTATAATATTGAATATGACATCTATATGACTAATGATATGCACTTTGGATTTATCATTGTTTGGATATATAATTTTTATTTTTAAATTTGTTTGCTTTCTTTCAAAATTTAATCTTTTATATCTTAAATTCATATGAAATTTTATATTTGGAGAAAAAAACGCTTGATCTTCAATGATTATGGCGCATAAAAAAAAATCCTATAAAAATAAAACTAAATCTTATTAGGTATTAAATGATTTTTTATTTTATATAATTATATTTTTTAAAGTGTTTATTAGATTTTTTAAGAATTATGATTCCTTTTGAAAAATGCATAGTTAATTGGGTTCATCAAATAGTGTGATCTAGTTAAGTGGTGGTGTTGTTGTTTTGGCCACCAGGGTTCAAGTCTTCGTTGGGCTATTGTAATCATAGGCACTATGCTTTTCGTTGAGCCAATATGCTCGCAGGCTCCAGGCATTCATGTCTGAGGCCGATTCTCTTGCTAGGCTAGCGTGCTCGTGAGAGTGGATGGTTAGTTGTGTTCATGTTGGGGAGGAGGTCCCCCAATTGTGATCTCCATGTTGGCTCAAATTAGGATAAAAATTCTTGATGTAACCAATCAAAACAAAATTAAAATACTTCATTAACATACATACATACATACATACATACATACATACATACATACATACATACATACATATATATATATATATATATATATATATATATATATATATATATATATATATATATATATATATATATATATATATATATATATATATATATATATATATATAGTAAACTCTTTTGACCGAGAGCTATGAACAGTTGAGGTCACAAATGGGAGACCTCATCCCCAATATAAATTCTCAACAATTACACCCCAATGGGGTTTAAACCTTGATGGAAAGAATAAGAACACAACAACTTAACCATCACACCATGCCACTATTAATAATTAATAAAAATATTTTAATACAAAAGACTTTATATAATTATTTTCATAACCTAATTTTTTTTTGAAAAATTATATTTTTCATAAAATGTCAAATGAAAGGCACTGAAATGATCAAACTATTATAAATTTTCATATGACAGATAGAGATGATCATCAAATTCCATGCCTAACATCAACAATATAAGCTCTTCCTATTCATAACAAAAAGTTTAATCTTGAAATCTATCAAATGGAATTCTATGATCTACTAGAGATTTCTTGTACTATTTAGCTCGTTATACCATTTAATTATAAAAATCCTTGCAAATTTTTTTCTCTTTACTACAAAGGAAATTTTAGTTCAAATGTTGTTGACCATAATTAATTATTGAAATTTTGTTTAACAAAATATTTAATAAGAGGTGGTTTCTCAAAATTTTGTTTTATCTCCAGTTTTTGAAGTTACTCATTAAGATTGTCTCATCTTCTCCTCTTAGTTCTTTTGATGGTGTTGCACATTTAGTTACACCTTTAGAGGGGTTGTCTCTCCCCTCTTTTCCTAAATATATAATTTTGGATGATAACTCTCTTTGGATAGTTGTATAAAGGAGGAAAAAATTTCTTTCTAACTTGGATTCTCTTTCACATGTTAAGCCTTTGGATGCAATGTTTCTTAGGTTTGGATCAAGAATTGGTTTATCTTTCTTTCGTGTTTCTTGTTGGGTAGTTTTTTTTCTTTTGTTTATTCTTTTGTTGTTCTACTACAATCATGAGGTTGGGGCCCTATAGAAACCACCTTTATCTTAATATTTTGTTAATAAAACTTCTCATTTTTCAAATGTTCCTATATGTTGAATATATTCAATGGAACAACTCAAATATCTCATAAGCTCTAAAATATATTTTAATTAGAAAATAAAATAGATAAATAGTCATTCTTTATATTTGTAAAATAATTCAAAAATGAATATTTCAGTACATATTTTAGTACAAAAAGAAATCTTTGAAAGAAATTAAGATCAAAATATTTACAATTTTTTTTAAAGTTGATATATCTAAGGATAGATGGAACATTAGGAATGCTAATTCATAGGGACAATTTTTTATAAAGATAAAAGAATCTTATCCACTATGCCTAGCCCACATATTGAATTTAGCTTTCAAATTTTGAGAAACAAGTTTGTTCTAATATCTTGAAGATTTAGTCTTTGAGCTTCACATTATTTTGAATGCTCCAAATAGTTTTAGAATGCCAATAATTGGTTGGCAGTACAATTCTAAGGGTCAAGCTACTAATTATATTGATACTAGATGGGTCTCCTTCAATGGACAGTCACAAAAGGTTTATGAATCCAATACTAGATGGGTTTTGTCTGCTGGACTTTTCTGTCCTTTCTTTATGTTGTAAACTTTGTGGTTTCGGGTCCTTGTAAAACCTGTTTTACCCTTTATCAAAAACAATCCTTGATTTGAATAATCTATTGAAATTTCCTCATAATACACAAATATAATAACCTTTCATTCATGTTAAATAACATAACAACATTTTTAACTCAATCCAATATCTTTTCATGCTAGGAGAAATGAAAATTCTTGTATAAAATGTCTAAGAAATAATTATGTATATATTTCATAATATACAAAGCCATATAAAATAAGTGCATGACCCTCAACAATATTTTGCTATTAAAGTACAGATTCCTAAATCCAATGCTTAATAGTTGGAACCTAATAACAAATATGGATAATACTACCAAAAAATTATTATTTTTGAAAGTGAGGAATTGTGTGTTGTAGTGTCGGAACATGAGATAACAATGCACTATTTTTTCAAGATATATGCACTAGTAAGCGAGTATAGGATACAAGGAATTTGTTTTTTATATTGTACAATCTACAATTAGCACTTGCACTAGAAGGAGGTGTAATGGTTATGTCGATTGTAATTTTTATAGAATGCCCTATAAATTTGAAAGTAGTATTGGGCTAAAAGAAAAATCAATTATATATTTTTTTAAAGATCTTAATAAAATGTTTTTTGACTTGCTAATTTGAGATAAAGTTTCAAAATTAAAGAATCATATTTGAAATATATTGTTTTATTTAACTATGCTTCCTATTGAATATTCTTTTAGATTGAAATTTATACATGGTCAACGATACTTGTGCATTAAAATTAATAAAATAAATATTTGGAAAATAATTATAACAAATAAGTAATAGAGATTGCTACAAATATTACAATATTCTATGAAAAATAAAACTTAATGTTTTAATACACATACCACAATTTGCATCAAATGATCAATTTTGAGCAAGATAAATGCAAGGAATGTGTATCTTATTGTACCTCATAAATAAAAGTATATCATTAAATCATTAACAAAAACACACTATATGTTTAGGTGATTCTTGCAAAAATTTAATAACCAAAAAACCTTAGAGGAATAAATATATTCTAGAGTAGATTGATTACACAATACGTACAAAAGTGAAAGAAAAATTAACAAGAGATAAAAAACACATAAAAAATAGGACATACTCATAGAATTTTACATACTCAACTCCAATGTAATTTTGGAGTTGAGTATGTAAAATTGTATGTAGTGATGTCCTACTTTGTCTTTATAGTCTTTTGATGACATATCTAATATTCTCATTTCCACTTGAAAACATGTCAAAACATTGTTAGATAATTCTATAGGTGAGTTTATGTGAGTTTACAAGTTGTAGGGATTTGTATGCAACAATGAACAAATGATCTTCAAATTTCCTTCAATCCTCTCCAAACCTAAAACTTGCAAATTCAAAGAGAGGGAAAATATTGTACCATTTAGGGTCTTGCCTTAGTCAAACCCCGTGTAGGCGTTTCCACTTTCACAATGTCAATGCAAATGATAAAAATTGGATAAATGATAGGAAGGAATGATAAATCAACAAAGAGTTGCCACTCACCACTATTTAACTTCCTTGAAGGACTGAAGTAAAAAAAAACACCTCAAGGTATTGGATCTTTTTTGGCTGGTTATTTGAATTTCTTGAAGACCTATAACAAGGGTTAGCCTTCTCAAAAAATGATAATATAAACACACATGTACTCACATAATATTTGACATGATGTTTGGATCTTGAATTGTTGCAATAAAGCTTTGAAATGTTTCTCTTGACTTGCTTGATAGTTCTAAAATTAAATCCCGATAGCCAAGATTTGCAACTTGAATTTCAAATGTTAAAATGTCAACACCAACATATTCAAATTTGGATCCCAATAAAATAGGAGGATTGGGACACCAAAGGGCATCCCAATCCTCACCCTATTTTCTAGGACTTAACGTGTTAGGGACAAAACATTAAGTAAATGCATTTGTTCAATGCTTGCAATTTCTCACAAAATGATAAAAATAGGTAATAGAATGCATAATTTAGGCAATTAGGGACTCAATTACACTCAATAATTTAGGGGGAGAAAAAAATAGTGTGAAATTATCAAGTGTGATAATTTATGATGCTACATTTAGTCCCCACTTTAGTGAGAGTATGAACTTACACTCAAACTCACATTAAAGTAAAAAATCTATGTCAGGAGAGGTGTGATTGTTCGAATATTGAAGATATAGGATGACTAGGGATCTAGTGGGAGTGCACAAGCCCTTAAGATCCAATATGACATGTCAAACCAACATAAGCACAAAGGAAGACACATATGTATGAAATGTAGAAAAACAACATACTTGAACATACATGATGTCATAATAAAATGAAAAAAGGAGGGTATGGATAATCATGGGATAGAAAGTTGTGTTATGCTAGCATTCACACTAAAGGAGTTCATGACTCACACCATAGAAAAGTATATTATTTTCTATGTGGATTACAAATTGGAAGGAAACACAGGATAGTGAAGTATAGTATTCACTAGGTGAGCCCCTAAGACAAGGTGAAATGAGAAACAAACTAGGTCTAGTGATGTCTGCTATTCACCAAGTGTGTACCCATGAAAAAATAAAAAATGAAAAACACACTAGGTCTAGTGAAGTCTGATATTCACTAGGTGTGCACCCATGAGCAACCATACTAAGGTTTATATTGCTTGATAACTCTGATAAGGTGCCAAAAAATGATCAAAATGCTATGAAAACACAACACTAAGTTTAATGTCTATGAATGAAGTGAAGAAAAAATACCAAACTCACCTAAGGAGGTGCATAAATGATGACAAGATAAGGCCAAAACCTTAAGGTGTGTTATAAAAACACCACCACAAAAGGTGATTTACACAAATAAATAAGGGGCTTTCCTCAGTATATGAAAGGTTTTTCCTTAGGGAATATCACACATGACATCACCACCAAGAGAAAACTAGTTGCAAAATAGAAACTCACACCTTAAGGCATACTAACTGTAGACACTCAAAATTGACCACTTTTTTTTTTCAATTTACCTCTAATACGACCAATTTCATATCTTCTATATTAATCAAATAATACCTTATTATTTAATTAATATTCAATTATCCCCTATCCCTTCATCCTAATCTATTTCCTCCATTTTTGTAGGTCCTAGCCTAAGGTAAATAATTTAATTTAACTATTGGTCTACATCTATCCTACCTTACCCCTTCTATCCCATAAATTAGATAAATAACTTATATTTACTTAATTTACCCTCTCACATGTCCATCCTTTGGGTATGTGCAGGATCATGTGGAGAAAACAGACCCTTAAGTGGCAAAAAATTCAGAAAAATCAGAGTTAGGCAACTTGGCATAAAAAATTGAATAAGTTTTCTATATTATTTCAAAAATATGTAAGAATAGAATATGTAGCAAATTGAATATAGTTTCTAAACTACTAGGTTATTTAAAAAAAATTCTATTTGGTAAAAATTTGAAATTTCAATGCAGTAGTACTTAAATTTCAGGGAAAAAATAAGTAGGTGTTTGTCTGACCACCCTAACCACAATAACATGATAATATTTTTTTATAAAATTTTAGATATAAGTAGAAGACTCATGTCCCAATGTGATGCATATTTTTTGCAATTTTTTCCAAGTAAATAATTAATTATGAATTTTTTGTTACAAATTTTAAAAAATATAAAAACATGTATGTATATGACCACCTTAAATTGGTCAAAACTTCATGAAATTCTTGTTTTTTTAATCCTATAGTATGTGAAGCATAAAATGTGGTGTATGTTTTAGATTCAAAAAATGTGATACTGTTTGAAAGATATAGATGTTTTTAAATCAGCCTATCAAACAGGACTTTAGTCGTAATTCAAATAGAAAATGAATAATTATTATTTATTAAATTAAAAGTAAAGCATAATTTATATTGGTGGAAAGTTGAGAATCTCCTTTAAAAACCCTTTTTGTTTCATCAATTTTGGGTAAAAAATAAGTCGTTAGCCACATACCCATCATATCGCCACTTTTTGGCCCATCATGATCCTACACATACCCCTCCAACTTTTGCAACTTTTCCTCTAATCCTATTCCCAATCCACACCTAATATATCCACTATGCATGTGAACACACTTAATCATTGATTAAGTTGGTCAAGCCCCCTTCACATCAAGAACATGAGCTTCGTACCATATCACATGAGTCTTGTCCTATCATAGTACCCTTATCCCTCTCAAATAATCTCATTATGCCACTTGGAATAATCCCATGAGTTGAGAGATCACATTCCTCCTCAACCAATGATCTTCAAATTTCAATCCTAACCATTCATCCAATTCCATCCAATTCATATATATCTTCTACACTCATTTTTATTAGAGCATTGTAATGCTACTAATTTTTTGAGCGAGCACACAACCAATCAACTATCATGGGAAAATCTACTCAAGAGGAGGCTAGGCATCAGATTCTATGTTGGTTTGAGCCTACTATCACCTTATCCAAGTGTTTGTTTTCTATTTTGTGTTTGTTGAGTTTTTATTGTAGTTTCTCTTCATTTTAAACACATTTTTTATGCACACATTTCTAGCACATCTAGTGGGACCTACATCATAGGTCTACTAAAGTTTCTTGCAACCTATTCAAATTTTATAGTTATTGGTTTCACACAGAGGAAAATCCATTACATGAGAAGATACACAATCTTTAGGGGTGGCTCCACCTTGTTTAGAGGTGGATGTGCTTTGGCTTCTAGCCGTTTAGAAATCCAACAACTATAAAGGAAAATTTTCACATAGATAGGTGGATCTTCTAAACCCTTCAGAAGTGGATCTACATCGAGATAGGTAGATCTTCTAACCCTTCAGAGGTGGACATGTAAATAGGTGGATCCACACTAGTACATATAGGTGACTTCACTTGCACAAGGGTGAATACGTTTGCAAGCAGCTCCACATGTAGAAAGGAATATTTGCTTACACAAGGGAAAATACACATAGGACTGACTCCAAACCTACATAAGAAACTCCACTTACATAGAGGTAGATCCATTGCATGGGTGGCTATGCAATCTTTAGAGGAAGATACACCACTGCATGGGTGACATTAGAGACAGTGGGTTGTGCAACCTTCAGTGTGTTAGAATTATGGAGCCTTGCAACATGAGCATGAAGTGTAGATTTATTTTTTTAGTTGTTCTTGTGTTGTCATTGATGTCAACATCATGACAACTATATGGGAAGTTTACCTAGTTTACTAGAAGCTATTCTCTATCGGTAGTGATCTTTTGTGATGAACTAGTGCATTGGTATTTATGCTTGGAATTATGGGGCCTTGCAACATAAGCATGAAGTGTAGATCTGGTTTTTTTTAGTTGTTCTCATGTTATCATTGATGTCAACATGGTGACAACTATATGGGAAGTTTACTTAGTTTACTAGAAGTTGTTCTCTATTGGTAGTGATCTTTTGTGATGAACCAGTGTATTGGTATTTGAGTTCGGAATTCACCGTAGAAAATATATGATTCTAATCTCTTAACCATGCTATCCTATCTCATTTAGGAAGCTATATCTTGGATTTTGAGAAGTTTTGGGTTGTGAGTAGAAAGATATCTCTGACAGAGTTCAGCTTTGTATTTTACTATTGTTCCCTACTCAATGAAGGAGACTCTTCATTTTCTTAAGGAGAAAATTCTAATGCTACTATTTTAATGGTAGTCTCTATGATGGTAGTATGATGAGAAATTGATGTGACCTTAGATTTGCAAGGTGTTTGATTTGAGGATTGTATGCTGGTTTGGAGGTTCCATGAATTAAGTTCCAGTCTTGGCTGACCTAACATATGCAATATGTACACTAAGGAGACTAGTTATGCTTTATGGGGGTATGTACAGGATCATGATGGGCCAAAAAGTGGCGATATGATGGGTATGTGTAGGGTATGTGGCTGATGACTTTTTTTTTACCCAAAATTGATGAAACGAAAAGGGTTTTTAAAGGAGATTCTCAGCTTTCCACCGATATAAATTATTCTTTACTTTTAATTTAATAAATAATTATTATTCATTTTCTATTTGAATTACAACTAAAGTACTAATTGATAGGCTGATTGAAAAACATCTATAGCTTTCAAATGTTATCACATTTTTTGAATCTGAAACATGCATCACATTCTATGCTTCGTATACTATAAGATTAAAAAGAAAAGAAATGAATTTCATGAATTTTTGACCAAGGTGCTCGACATTAATGAGTTTTTATATTTTTTAAAAGTCGTAATAAAAAATTCATAATTAATTCTTTATTGGAAGAAAATTACAAAAAACACGCATCACATGGGATGATTCCTCTATTATATCTAAAATATTATAAAAATATTATCATTTTATTGTGGTTAGGTTAGACAGACACCCTTCTTATTTTTCCTTGAAATTTAAGTACCACGCATTGAAATTTCAAAATTTCACCAAATAGATTTCCTTATTTTTAAATAAACCTAGTAGTTTAGAAACTACATTCAATTTGCTACAGATTCTATTCTTACATATTTTTGAAATAATATAGATAACTTATTTAATTTTTATGTCAAGTTTCCTAACTCTTATTTTTCTAATTTTTTTGCCACTTGAGGGCCTATTTTTTCCATGATGATCCTACACATACCCACGAATGTTAGCCGATTTGGTATAATGTACTACATGGATAAAATGTTTTAAATCATATATGGTGTCAACAAGAGTTTTTTGATTATTTTTCTTTCATCTAATTAGGCCGACCCAATTGATGAATAAGATATACTTGTATATATATAAGATTTGTTGAAGAGAGAATGTGAGAATGTGGAAGAAAGGTGTGAAGATGATTTAGGGGTATGTGAAGATCCAAACCTAAATGCTTTATCAATTAAGGGTTAGAGTAGATTTGTTGAGTGACTACTATGTGAGGCAGTACTTCATATTCTGAGCTTCATTGGAATTGAACCCTGCACACTGAAGATGTATAATTCTATTAGTTTAAACTTTTGGCAATGAGCCACTATCTTTGTATCTTGACAGTTAGCCATCTTTTTTATTCAGTATGTGAGTCTTTCAATGATAGTGATTCCTAGCAGTGATCCTTGTAATATATTATATCTGGATATAATATATTATGAGTTAAACCTCACCATGGGTTTTCCCTTTCTGGGTTTTCCACGTAAAAATATTGGTGTTCATGTGTGTGGTTTGATTGATTTGTTTCTATGTATTCCCTTCCTGATTTAGTTAGAATTGTAATAATGGTTAGATGGATTTTATTAGAATGGTTTTATGGAATAGTGATTCACCCCCCCTCTCAGTATTCCAAATGTTCAACAATTAGTATAAGAGCTTGGTTCCTCTAAAGGAGCCTAACAGCTTGAGGAAGGTCCCATAATTTGACTATAAGAATTTTTTTCCTCTGAAAGTGATCTCTGTTGGATATTCAAATGAAATTGAAGACCTGGAGAATAAGTTGAAGGAAGCGAATGATTGTATCAAATATTTAAGGAGAAAGTTTGAAGATGCTTGTGATGAATTAAAAAGAGAACATGATGAGATCACCAGACTGTTACAACAACTGGAAGATGAAAAAAGAATTGAAGGATGTTATCAAGTTTAAATTCAAGAGAAAATGGATGAATGTGTCAAGCTTGAGAAAGAAGCAGAAATCTTGAGATTTGATCTAGAAAAGACAAGAAGTTTTGAGGATAAATTTAAGATAAGCTCTTCAATTATTAATGAGTTGATTACTTCTCAAAGAATGGAAAAGGATAAAAGTGGTTTAGGGTTTGAAGAAGGCCAAAGTTCAAAAAAGAAGAAATCTTCTGACAAGAAGACTCATAGCAAAAATGGACGGATCAAGAACCTAAGAAGAAATCCTGGAAGAACTCCCATCAAACAACTTGATGCTAAAAGGTACTTTTCTTTCAACGGTGTTTCTCATTCTTGCAAGAAATTTGGTCATAAGGAAAAGGACTACAAAAGTAAAATGAATGATACTCTATCATTCTTTGACAAATGTTTTAAGTGCAAGAAAGTTGGACATAAAGTTAATTAGTGTGAAAATAGATTAAATAAGAGAAAGAATGGAAGGAAGAATGTTGTTCACTGGAAGTGTAGCAATCTGAAACATCCTACTAATAACTGCAAAAGAAGAAAATATAACTATCTAATGAAGAAGCATGAACAAATTGTTAATCTAGAAGAATTCAGAAGAGAGATGAAAATGGTCTAGAGAAAGGAAGGATAATTCAAGCAAGTTGAATCAAAATCATCAGTCTTATTTGTGCCAACCTCCAGTGCAGATATGCCCATCAATTTTTGCGTCTATCAATGGCTAAAGGGGAGCAATTATCAAAAAATTTAATAAACCCCCTCACTGATACTTATATCACATCATGGAAAAAGTATATTTAATGTGGTAATAAATTTAAGGAATCTCTCAGTCGCATGGTATGTGCAGGATCATGATGGGCCAAAAAGTGGCAATATGATGGGTATGTGGCTGTTGACTATTTTTTTACCCAAAATTGATGAAACAAAAAGGGTTTTTAAAGGAGATTCTCAGATTTCCACCAATATAAATTATACTTTACTTTGAATTTAATAAGTAATTATTATTCATTTTCTATTCAAATTATGACTAAAGTCCTAATTGATAGGTTGATTGAAAACATCTATAGATTTCAACGATATCACTTTTTTAATCTAAAACATGTGTCACATTCTATGCTTCACATATTATAGGATTAAAAAGAAAAAAATTGAATTTCATGAATTTTGACCAAGTTAAGGTGGTTAGACATATGAAGTTTTTATACTTTTTATAAAGTGTAAAAAAATCATAATTAATTATTTACTTGGAAAAAATTACAAAAAAATATGCATCACATCGAGGCATGAGTACTCTACTTATATATAAAATATTAGAAAAAATATTATCATTTTATTGTGGTTAGGGTATTTATGAGACACCTACTTCTTAGTTTTTCCCCAAATTTAAGTACCATTGCATTGAAATTTCAAATTTTCACCAAATAGATTTTTTATTTTTTAAAACAAACCTAGTAGTTTAGAAACTACATTCAATTTGCTACAGATTTTATTCTTACATATTTTTGAAATAATATAGATAACTTATTCAAATTTTTACGTCAAGTTGCCTAACTTTGATTTTTCTGAATTTTTTGCCACTTAAGCGCCTGTGAAGAATGAAGTTTGCGTAATTTGAAAAAATGGAAGTGCACACAATTTTTTGGGTAATCTACTTGCAATTTGAATAATTTATTGTGAAAGAATTAGGAATGAAAGAAATCAATTTAGATATTTCAAGAGGCATATGTATTTTTGAAGCGCACAAAGGAAGTTTAGAGAAAAAATCAAAGTTTCATGGTTTGAAGTAGAGATCAAGTGGATTCAAGTGTGCTCCAAAAGCTAGATTTCTATCCATTCCTTGTTGGAAATTAGAGAGGTATTCTTGTTTGCACAATCTTTCATTTTTATTGCTATGGATAATTCAAAGGTTGTGAATAGTTCAATTAGATTGCAACTCAATTTGAAGAAATATTTGAAGAATATGTTGAAAGAGTCAGTTAGTGCATTCAATTGCATGCCTCCTAGAGTGTTTCCCACAAAAGATATCTATACATTCATCTATAATAAGATAGAGGAAATGTCACCAATTCAGTTAAGTATTCTATGGAAGAATGAATTGGAAGAAAACCATGCTGCCTACAAAGTGTTAGTTGAGAAGAAGTTGGATGTTTGGTGGAAATCCCCTTTGTTTGAGTTTAACAAGAAGTATATTCAAATAGTTTTGAGTAGAATTCATAATGAATAATTGTGAATTGGTGAAACACAATGGATCAATAGAGAAGCAATCAGAGATGTAACTAGTTTGTGTTCCTTCAAACCAGTTCCCAAATGAAAGGCTATGAATGAGCAAGAGATAATTGAGGTAACTAGTGTGACCCTTGAAGGGAAAGAGATAGATTTAAGACCAATTATGGATCCAGTCATTAGGTATGCTCCAATGGTTATTGGTCACAAAGTTTTCCTACCTAGCAATGACCTCACAATTTCTACTACTAATGTATATATTGCAAGTGATATGGATTATGACCTATGTGAATGACCGAATGAATACATATTTTGAAGAACTTATATGAAATAAAGAAGAGTAAGAAGAATGCATCCCATATGGTAATTTGATTTTCTGCTTACTCTTTTACTTTTTTGAAAGAATTACCAATAATATGAAGAATAGAATGGTGAAATACAGAGCCTATTTCCCATCAAATTAGGAACTTCATGATAAATTTTGGTAATTCAAATGCTCAAGACACTGCTCTTGTTGTATTCTTTGGAACATTTCAAATGAGGATGAAAAAGGCGTCAAGGATTCTAGTAAGGGTTACTGAAAGGTACCCTAGTGAACCATAGATTTTTGGAACCACAAGACTCTAACTCTTCTAGGGTTTCACACCTAAAAGGAGAGAGGTAGGCCAAAAATTCTAGCTAGGTTCACTCAAATTATGTAATGTATAATGTTATTTGAACTAAATGGAATGATCTAAGTGCAGTTATATGAACTAATTGACTGATTATGTATGCAAAACCTATGATTTATGTAATGTTGGAAAACACAATGATGTTTGCAAACAATGAACTATGAATGAACAAGCGCAAAACAAGACAGAAAGAGACCGAATCAGAGTGTACCTAGGTAGAGATTGGAGAATCTAAAATATTTTGAATACTGTATGAAATCAAAGAAAGTCACCAATGGGACTCATTTGTCACTAATGGTGAATTAGTCTTGCTTTTGATGAAAACTGTCAAGAATAAGTTTATGAGTGTTAAGATCTAGAATCTAACAAAACCTAGATCTCTAGCCTTAAGGTGGGACTCATTCGCCACTAATGATGAATTAGTCCTCTCCCGAAATTCTGAGAAATTAGGAGACAATTCTATAGCACCAGATCTAAGGTTGTCTACCTGTCAGGTTGCCAAAGTCAAATCTATAGAAAACAGACATAATGTCTTCTCCAACCTTGAAATAGGATGTTGTTGACATGAAACACTTTGTTGACTTGATGACCACTTTTCAACACCTAAATGCTTGTCAAATCTGCATACAAAGGTTTGCAAACACACATGCAAGAGGGGGAAAATGGTTAAGGGTCAGTTTATATGGATTTTCCTTGGTTCAAAT
Organism: Sequoia sempervirens; assembly: GCA_007258455.2. Lineage (NCBI taxonomy): Eukaryota > Viridiplantae > Streptophyta > Pinopsida > Cupressales > Cupressaceae > Sequoia > Sequoia sempervirens. The sequence goes on along the minus strand of VDFB02280437.1, from coordinate 18,799 downwards.
CCCACTTTGGTAATCAAACCCTTAATGAAATAATGAAATGGAAGAGAATGATAAAAAAATAACATGCAAATTCTATCAACTTACCAAACCCTTGTTGGAGACAATCTAAAGATATGTCAATGGTTGCTCTTGAATGCTTGATTGATGCTTGATTATAGAATGCAATGTGCTCAAATGCTAGTTGAATGCTTGAATGAGTTAGAAGATTGCAGGAGATGTAAAATGAGGAGAAAAACACTTATTTATAAATTCTTGTGCCTTAGTAATTTTGAATAAAAACCTGAAAGGAAATTTGAAATATTTTTAATTTAGAGCCAAGAGGGACTCATTCGCCACCCATGGCGAATGAGTCCCACCTTAGGCTTGAAAGTGGGTGTCAAGAATTAAGTCATATTTAATATTTTTTGTTGTGTTTACATTCAAATATATACTTAATTAAGACTTATAAGGGCATAAAGGGGTCAAATAAAGCATAAGAAAGGTGTAAACAGTGAAATTATGCTTAGAAAAGTGTGAAATATTGTTACAAGACTTTACAACACTTCAAAATAGGACTTGAAAAGTGATGAAAAGGTGATTTTTAGGTGATTATAATGAATAGAGTCTAGAAAAGTGTAGAAATGTCTTACAACACTTCACAACACCTTCACAAGACATCATAATTTGAATTTTAAGAACTTAAATGTGCATGTTCAAGCCTCATTACATCAATAAATCAAAGCAACATAGACTAAACATTATGGAGCAAGGCCTAAAAGACCATGAAAATTTCAAGGGGCCATTTTTCTATGGCACATTTAGCCCCCACTTTAGTGAGAGGATGAACTTGCTTCAAACTCAGACTAAATTAGCCATGCATATCAAGATAGAGGTTCCAAATGCATTTATGTTAGCAAGATGGAATGAAAATGATCAAGAGGGATGATGAAGCCCTCAGGATGAAAATCCCATGGAAAACTAAGCATAAGAACAAAGGAACACACATGTTGAAATGAAAATTGAATTGAGATTTGATCATCTATCCAACTAGTTGTGGATTATATGTAGGCTATTTACTTGAAAAAGAGAATGCATACTCACTCTAGGGCAATAGAACTCATGGTGGTCCATTAGGTGAGAAGACCCAAAAGGGTAAGATAAATACACTAGCTGGTATGCACTCACAAACATATAGGTGGCTATGGGGAAAGTCATGCCGCTAGGTGGGCTTCCTGCTCAACCATATCAAAGTTATACCTCCCGATAACTTTAACAAGGCACCACAAGAGAAAATGTCGGTTCATGCTTCATGAGACAAGCAAAGATTTGTATGCTTAGAACTCGTGAACAAATGCAAGGTACCAAAGGCTAGCAAGTTACGTTATGCAAGGTGGAAAAAAGTGCAAAGTGTAAAATGCAAAATTGTAAAATGTAAAATGTAAAAAGAATCCTAAAATTTAAAAGATGTTCAAAGGAGTCTTGTTAAGTTTATGTGAGGTGTACTATGTAGGGAAAATTGTGTCTAATGTCTCCAAGAGAGGACCAATCAAAGAATAAAATATTCACAACTTAGGGGATGCAGTGTGCCACATTAGACCACCATGAGGAATGTAATATGCTAAGATAGATCACACTTATGAAGGACATCATATTCAATGTCTTCCACAAACTGACAAATGCATCGTATGAAATGACAAGGATGCACTAAGAATCGAAAATGAAAATGAAATATGGTAATGTATGGCCCCAACTTTAAAGGAATTTCTACAGTGTTCTGTGAGAAATTATTTTAAAGTAGTGAAGGAAAGAAAATGAAAAAGGTGAAAATAAAGACATGAGAGCCAACTTAGAAAGCCCTATGCCAAGTCATATGTTTCAGAGTTAGGCTGCATCATGTAAACAAAAAAGAAAAAGAAAAGGGAGTTTCCCCCCACACCAAACACATAAGGGATCTATGGATTTGGGGTTAGTATGTTCATTGCTGCAATGTTTTTATGAAAGAGCTTGGAATTGTCATCATTCCCCAAAGCACATAGAACTGGAAGAATGACACAAAGAGCACAAAGAAAAAAGGAAAAAAAAGTCTGTTTTGGGTCAACATGGAAGAGACATTGTGGTCTCAGTGCTTTACATCATCCCCAAAAGGAAACACAAGTGAAAAGAAAATGAAAAGGTGATAGAAAAGGAAAATATTTTGGGTCAATATAAATGAGACATTTCAGTCTCAATGCCTTGCATCATCCCCAAAAGGAAAACAAAAGAAAAAGACAAAGTAAAAATGGAAAGGGACTGATTGGGTCAACATGGAAGAGACATAGGGTGTCTCAATGCTTTGTGGCATCCCCAAAAGGAAAATAAAAAACAAAAAGCGAAAAAGGTAATGTACAACATATAGAAGAAGAGAGGTACAAATAGAAGAAGTGTACAACAAGAGAGAAAATATCAAATGCACGATATGGGGGAACACAATACACACATACAATAAAAATAAAATAGGGTTAGTAATGCAAGTGTAAGTCAACCATTAACTAAGTTATTGGTTTCTCAAGCTTAGGTAGTGACGTGGAAAAGGAATAACATAGTTAAGAGACAAAGACAAGTTCATTACAAGGATAGTGCTAACAACTTCTTGCCCCCCACTAAGTGTAAGGAAAGAATGAGCCAAGGTGGGTGATGTGAAAAAATCATGCAATAGTGAGAATAGAAAATTCTACAACTATGGCATGATAAAAGGAGTTTTTTTCTAAGGAATAATGGGAAAGCACTCAATATTAGTGAAGTAATATTTGTTTAGTATGTCATCTGATGTTTAACATTCTTCGGTACGATGTCCAAGAACATGATGGTATTTGCAAAATGGTATGTTAGAATCTTTAGGATGAATGACCAACATATTCATAGGTGGTAAAAGTATAAGGCCTTTGTTTAAAAGCAACTGAAGTCTATGTTCACATTCAGGTGGAGGATTTGTAGGAAACTTTAGTTTCTTCAATTTGTAAGGTCATTTTCATTTTCTAGATTCTCCTTTCTCATGAATGGAAGGAGGAGGTCCCATGGGGATCCTAGCATCCTTGTCATGCGAATCAAGTAATGGTTGTTCACATGGAAGGATAATGTGTAAGTCAAGAGGAGAATCAAAGATCACTGAAGCATCCTCGCGAAGTCTCCAATATTCAAAAGGAGATCTACCAGGATGAGAAGGATCTTGATATCCTAATCTAGCGGTGTTTTCTTCTGTTGGTTTTTGTTCAAGAAAATGGTGAATGTCATGCTCATGTGTGGTGTCACAACCCTATTTACTTAAGAGAGTAAATCCTTTACCATATGTTTCTTCAAGGTTTATGGGAGTTTTTGTGACTTTGTGATCATAAAATGGTTGTGAGTGTGTTTGTTTAGAGGAACTAGGTCCACTTGATGGAGGAACCTTAGGTCCATTAATTTCAGGATGTAAGTATGTGAAGTGATCAGGAGGTGCAACAATAGGAAGATCTTGTGGCTTCATTGATGGGTAAAAGGTTGCATTGGCTTCTAGGTTATCAAGGCAGTCATTGTAGAACTTGTACATGCTATCATGATCTTCTCCAATGATGTATACATCATGAGGAGGACCATCATGAGGAGTTGAAGGAGAATGTGGTAGCTTGAGGTCATTAGGGTCACTGTCAAAGGAACAATTGGACATGTCTACCAAGGATTTCAATGAATTCTAGAACTTGTTAAAAGAAAAATCCATGATGCAAGTAAGCTAAGATGCAAGAAATAGAAGAAAACATATATATTTTTTGGAAATTAAAACAAAAAGTGACTACATAAATCAGTAATGCAGAAAACACCTAGGAAATGTCTCAAAATGCAATATGAAATGTGCAGGTGGATTGATTCGCCTAAGGTGGAAAATGAGTCCTAGTATGAGATTTTTTTGTGTTTTTCAGAAAATTAAATGTGATTCTAATGCCTTTTAGATGCTAATTAAGGATGCAGATGCATATTTCAATTTTTTCAATTTTATGTAATACAAAAATGAAATCTAAATGAGTTTTTCACTAATGCAAATTAAGAAACCTTAGGATACAAAAACAAATCAATATCCTAATTGAATGTTGATGCAAATAAAGTTTAAGATACAAGATACAATTGAAATTAGAAATGTAAAGTGTTCAATATGTGGGCTCACCAAAATGAACCGTAGATTTTTGGCACCACAAGACTCTCTAACTCTTCTAGCATTTTGCACCTAAAAGGAGAGAGGTAGGCCAAAAATGCTAGCTAGGTTCACTCAAATTATGTAATTTATAATGGTATTTGAACTAAATGGAATGATCTAAGTGTACTTATATGAATTGATTGACTGATTATGTATGCAAAACCTATGATTTATGCAATGTTGGAAAACACAATGATGTTTGCAAACAATGAACTATGAATGAACAAGTGCAAAACAAGATAGAAAGAGACTGAATCAGAGTGCACCTAGGTAGAGATTGGAGAATCTCGAATCTGAATAGTTGTTTATGGATTTGATTGTGTGTAAGCTTTTTTGAATCTAGAAAAAGCTTACACACAATCGAATCCAGAAACAACTATTCATATTCTTATGGATTGTGGAAATCTAATAACATTAATCTAGAATCTTCTGAATGTTGTTTTAAATCACAAAAAATCACATGTCAAACTCATTCGCTACTTATGGCGAATTAGTCTTGCTTTTGATGAAAATTGTTGAGAACAAGTTTCTAAGTGTCAGGATCCAAAATTTGACAAAACCTATATTTCTAGCCTTAAGGTGGGACTCATTCACTACTGATGGAAAATTAGTCCTCTCCCAAAATTCTAAGAAATCAGGGGACAATTCTGTAGCACCATATCTAAGGTTGTCTGCTTGACGGGTTGTCAAAGTCAAATCTACAAAAAATGGAAAAAATGTCTTCTCGAAGCTTGAAATAGGATGTTGATGACTCGAAACACTTTGTTGACTTGACAACCACTTTTCAACACCTAATTTTTTGTCAAATATTCATTCAAAAGTCTGCAAACATGCATGCAAGAGGGGAAAAATCGTTAAGGGTTAGGTTATAGGGATTTGTCTTGGTCAAATCTCACTTTGGTAATCAAACCCTTAAACAAATAATGAAATGGAAGAGAATTATAAACAAATAAAATGCAAATTCTATGAACTTACCAAACCCTTGTTGAAGAAAAATTGAAGATATGTTAATGGCTACTCTTGAATGCTTCATTGATGCTTGATTATAGGATACAAAGTGGTCAAATGCTAGTTGAATGCTTGAATGACTTAGAAGATGGTAGGAGATGTAAAATGAGGAGAAAAACACTTATTTATACATTCGTGTGCCTTAGTAACCCATTGATACCTCATTAGAGGCCAACATCAAGTAATTTTGAATAAAAACCCGAAAGGAAATTTGAAATATTTTGAATTTAGATCCAAGAGGGACTCATTCGCCACCCATGGTGAATGGGTCCTGCCTTAGGCTTGAAAGTAGACCATGTCAAGGATTAATTCATATTTAATATTGTTTGTTGGGTTTACATTAAAAAATATACTTAATTAAGACTTATAAGGTCATAAAGGGGTCAAATAAAGCATAAGAAAGGTGTAAATAGTGAAATTATGCTTTGAAAAATGTGAAATCTTGTTACAAGACTTTACAACACTTCAGAATAGGACTTGAAAAGTGATGAAAAAGTGATTTTTTGGTGAATTGTAATGAATAGAGTCCAAAAAAGTGTAGAAATGTCTTACAACACTTCAAAACACCTTCAGAAGACATCATAATTTGAATTTTAAGGACTTAAATGTGAATGTTCAAGCCTCATTGCATCAATACATCAAAGCAAGATAGACTATATATTGTGGAGCAAGGCCCAAAAGACCATGAAAATGACAAAGAGCCATTTGTCTATGACACACTCGAAAATATCAATTTCCTAGTGTCCATAGATTTTTGTCATATGGAAGTAGTTGAATCAAGGTTGGTATGGATATTTGAGTTACATTATGAAGTGTTAGAGGCTGAAATTGATTTTTATGCAAAAAAAATTTTGGAAATCCCTCATAATACCAATGTAGAAGGTATCTCTGGTAGTGGAACCGGAACAAGGAAGAAAAGAAAGAGTGTTGTCAAATAAGTAGTTGCAGAAGGAGGTGAGTTAAAGAGATCTCAACATGAGCATGACAGAATAAACATTCAAAGAGCTTTGGAAGAACTACAAAAGGTTATTCTGAGTGCTAATTTTGATTCATCTATTTTTGTTGTGGAGAATCATAGAAACATGATTAATTCTTTGAAGGTCTGCATCTCCACACTTGAAGTGCATGTTGGAATCAAGTCTATTGAAGAAAATCTGGAAGATCTCAAAGAAAAATGTGCAAATGCACATAGTTGAGTGATGAAGGAATTGGAGAGTGTACAATTTTGTGAGGATGATGCATAGGAACTACTTTAGTTTTTCCTAAATTGGTCTAGTAATACACTAAGCATAAGAGATGAGATAAGGAAGAATGAAACTTGGATGAGAACTCAAGAAGATACATACAGATTGACAAAAGATAGAGATAATTAGGGATGGTCCTATATTGTGTAGCTTTAGAACAAATTCTTCTCCCTGAAGGACCAAAGAAAAAAAAATATTTAGAAGTTTGTGGAACTCAAAGACATGGTTAAACTCAAGCACATTCCTATTTCTAGTGCTCTTGATAGTATTGGTGGATTATCAAAGATTAATCTTAGTCCACATACTTTATCAAATGGTATAGAGTCCTTAACTAAGCTTGAACAATTACAAAAGAATCTTGTAAGTGCAAAAGGATCATGGGAGGAAGGAAAAGTATCGTGGAAGGTCATCCTAGAGAATCTCAAAGCTTCCTCTTCTTCAGGTTGATTCAAACTTTTGTTTTCATACCTTTTTGGTTAAGTATTGATGCATATATACATATATACTAGACCCCATCCTTTTCCATTGATGTCAAAGGGGGAGGGATAGATTGGAAGAGAAAACAAAATTGAGAAGAAAACTTTTGATAGGGGGAATATTTAATTGTTGTATATTGAAAAGCGTTTTTGACATGCATGTTGCCATCAATACCAAAGGGGGAGATTGTTGGAATTATGGAGCCTTGCAACATGAGCATGAAGTGTAGATGGTTTTTGTCAGTTGTTCCTATGTTTTCATTGATTTTAACATGGTGATAACTATATGGGAAGTTTACTTAGTTTACTGGAAGCTATTCTATATCGATAATGATTTTTTGTGATGAACCAGTGCATTGGTATTTGAGTCTCGAATTCATTCCAAGAAAAGATATAACTCTAATATCTTAACCATATTATCTTGTCTCATTCAGGAAACTATATCCTAGATCTTGAGAAGTTTTGGGTTGTGAGAAAAAAATTATCTTTAAAAAAGTTGAGCTCTGTATTTTACTATTGTTCCCTACTCAACATATCTATTTTTTTATTATTTTTCTCTCATCTAATTAGGCTGACCTAGTTGATAAATAAGATATACTTGTATATATAAGATTCATTTAAGAGAGAATTTGTGAATATGGAAGAAAGGTGTGAAGAGGATTTATGGGTATGTGAAGATCCACAGATAAATGCTTTATCAGTTGAGGATTAGAGAAAATTTGTTGAGTGACTACTATGTGAGGTAGTACTTCATATTCTAAGCTTCATTGGAACTGAACCCTGTACAGTGAAGTTGTATTCTATTAGTTCAAACTTTTGGTAGTGAGCCACTATCTTTGTATCTTGATAGTTAGCCATCTTTGGTATTCAGGTTGTGAGCCTTTCAAGGATAGTGAGTCCTGACAATGAGCCCTATAATATATTGTATCCAAATATAATATATTGTGAGTTAACCCTCACTGTGGTTTTTCCCTTTTTGGGTTTTCCATGTAAAAATATTCATGTTCATGTGTGTGGTTGCATTGATTTGTTTCTATGTTCTCTCTTGTTTATTCAGTCAAAATTGTAATAATGGTTAGATGGATTTTATGAGAATGGTTTTATGGAATACTAATTCATCCCCCTCTTAGTATTCTAGATGTTCAACATAGTGGTGGATCTACTTCATTCTTGGGTAATTCTTCTCTAATATATATATATATATATGGTATAAAGAAATCAAATTTTAATAGAATTTTTACATCACTTTATCATTTTCATTTCCCAAAAAATTTCTCCAAAACCCTAAACATTAAACCCTTACCATTAGGGTAGGTGTTTGAACCCCCTTTAGGTTAACACTATTAGAATTGTCTATGGATTCCAAGATTTTGAGACCAAATGGAAAGCATGAAAAGAGAATAGAACATGACAAGAATAAACTGTATTCTTATCAATGTGATTCAATGAGATGATTGTGATGTGTACAATGTAGTAGAAACACTTTGGTTATATAGCCAAGGTGAAATACAAAATGTCATATGATTATGACAAGTATCTTAATCATATGACATGAGAAAATTAATCACACTTCCCTAGGTTCACATGTGTTACAAGTCAAAATATTCATTCCTATGACCTAATTAAACTTAACATGTGTAAATAAGTCCCCTACTAATGAATGAACTAGGTATAATACTTTATCTACACCAACACCCCCTGTTAAATGCAACTTCGAGAGTAGTAGATTATTATGCAAATGACACAACAATGATGATGGGTCCTAGCTACTGGGCCATGTTAGGTATCCATGTACAAATGCAAATGAAATCTCTCATAAGCAGAGAAAAGGAGAAAACCCAATGGGATAAAACACCTTTCCAAAAGAGAGATGAAAGATACAAAAAGTAAATACACTCAAGTCAAACAATCAGAAGGAAAAAACACCATGTGAGGAAAAATTCCCCCTCATATGACAAAAGAAGAAGAGAGAAAGTGCCCCCCCAATGTTGAGTCTCCTGCAATGATGGTAGAAGCTCAACATTGAATGCTAAAGATGATCCAATCTTGTCAAAAAAAATTCCTCCCCTTATGAAGAAACAAAACCAATATGATATGCAAGATATCAAGAATATGGATGATGTGTGATGATGTATTTGAAGCATGCTCAAGTTTCTCCATGCTAATGCTGAAATCTAAAACACTCCAAACATGCATTCTAGGCCACACTACTAAAGAAAACAATCTAGAATCTAGTAGAGTTGAATGTAGAGCACAACCCAAAGACAAAGATATCCCCTTCAAAGATAAAGTATCCTCCTCAAAATTTTATCCAAAAGTATCCACACTCACATCAAACTATAGAGAATGATCATGTAGAGAATGAACAAGAGGGTCAGAGTGTTCCCTCATAGCAACCGAAGAAGGAGATTCTTCATAAAAGAGATGATGAATTATATTGATGATGTCTCCCAAATATGCAATATGAGACTTCACAAACAAGTCTGAAATACATGTCAAGTATCCATCCAAAGTATCCAAATTTGAAAGACAATGTATATCCTGCTGCACTAAATTACAAGGAACCAAAAATGTTGAATCACAAGTATCCTCAGGTACAATAGTAGATGATTTTGCTAATGCTGGATTACAAGAGTCTTTAGCCTAAAGATGTTGACTCATAGATGAAGAAGATGAACCCTCTAAATATGGATTAGGAGCCATAGATACTAAAGTCTCAATAGATGTCTTTGAAGGAGGAGAAAATTCAGTGTCATCAAACCTACCATACCTTTCCCAATCAACAAGTTTTTGAGTTGTTTTATCATCAATCAGTCAAAAATCTGCAAGTGGAACAAGAAAATATGCAACAGGATCCTCTGGAAATGGAGGTTCATTCGAGTCTCCATAAATCTCCCAAAGTTTGGTCATAAGGTCATGAGGGATCTTAATACCATCAGTGGCCATTTGTCTATCAATGTTACAACTACAACCAATTACTACTAGGATATGTTCTATTTTTATTTCCCACACAAATCTCTTCAATTCTGATGAAGGTTTAGGAAATAGTCCATAGAGATATGGAAAAAGATTAAGCCACCTACAATGTGTTAAGATTCCATTGATTTAACCTTATTATAACAAGATGTTTTTTGATTCCCATATTTAACTCCTCAATTTAGTTACACAATAGGCCAATCAAGAGACAAGCCGACAAAGGAAAAATATTACCCTCCCAAATTACTCAATCATGAAATCCCCCAAGCAATATCAGATTTGGCACTTTAAATTTAGTGTGCTTATAGTTACCACTTGCCAAAAACAATAAAGTGGACTTTGATCTTAGTGCTTATAGATGCCAAAATAGGCCACAAAATAAAGTATAATTTTTGGTACAAAATGAGATCAATATGATCATACTACTATGGTGGCACCTTCAAATTTTACAAATTTGAAGTTCCCATGTTGAAAATTTTCCTTTGCACACTCATAAGTGCATCTAAAAAATCTTCCCACATGACCTACTTTGGAGGGTAATAATTCAGAGCTAGTTGAATTTCATGCCAATTACCTTGGTGGACATATTATTTTGACATATGTGAACATGCATGTAAATTTTCAACTTCCCATGCTAAATTTTTACTAGGTTTTCAAAAGCAAAGCTGGAGGGTCCTGGGACTATTTTTTTGTTTGCAAATTCTATGTCTTATGAAGTGGCCTCTTGTTCGAGCTAATATTTTACAGCTAGATTATTGTCAAGACAAAAGGATTGGTGCACTACATTCCCCCCACATTCATATGCTCCTTGGTCCAGTTTCAAAGCCTTAGGATCTGATTTGTTGTTTTTCAAGATCAAAAGCAAATGCAGTTTGTTCTTTTTTCACCCACATTTTTAGAATGTGTTGAGGTAGTCAAATTTGACCCCTAATATCTCATGAAGAATGATGATTGAAGAAAATTCCTCTTGTGCACATTCTCAATGGAACTAAAGGATCTAATTTTTCCAATGGTAGCTTCCAAAAGGTGATTTGATATTTTTTTGAAGTCGTGACTTGGTGAACCTTAATTGGTTTTAGACAAGTGCAGTTGTAGAAAAGTATGACTAAGCAACTTTGACATTGAATATCTTGCACCTCAAGATCTCTTTCACCAAATCATCTATTGCACTGAGTTTTTGGGTCAAATATCTGTTGGTATGTGGTGACTGATCATGCTTACATCAGATAATCCCATGTAGATAATACACCCTACCATTCACAACTGGCCTGGGCTAGTCCTAAAAGGGTTCAGTACAACCCTTGAGAAATTTTTTTTTTGCCATTTTTTTTGCATCGTCAGCGAAAAAGGAAAAATCTCCGAAAAAGAAAGAAAATTGACTTTGTAAAACCCTAATTCTGGAAGCTTCTAAAAGCTTGTTAAAAGGGGTTGGGATTGGGGTTATAGTATGATGAAAAATGCGATTATTCGCAAGATTGTAATAGGTTTTTCACTAGATAATTAAAGTATTGGATGGCTGCAGTTTGGTGGATGTAGCCCAGATTGGGTGAACCACGTTAAATTCTCTGTGTTATGATTTATTTTGTGTATGTTTTAGTTTCTCTATTTATTATTTAAATCTGCATTTAATTGTTAGATATCTGCCATCTCTAACCCTAACAATATCTACATGCTTGTGCATTTTCATGACTTCAAGAGGTCATTTTATTGGTTTTCCAGGGTGATTCCAAAGCCCACCTAGCCAATTTTGATTACTTTGCATATATGCTAGAAAGCAGATTTTAATGTCAACCCACCTCAAATTTTCATGCCATGAGCATTCAAAAGTAGTTTTAGATCAATTCAAGGTAAAAAAAATGTTTGAAAATGAAAATTTTTAGCCAGGCCCACATGGGGACCCGACATGCCTTGCATAGTTGTGAAATTAAAAAGGTTGCTAGTGCAGATTTAAACACTAAATTTGAAAAGAAGAATGTATCTGAAGCTAGCATTGAGCACAATAATTTAAATGAGGTTTTGAATGTAAATTTTGTTGAGGGAATATTTGAAATTGGAGAGATGTGTGAAATTGAAAAGAGGAAGAATGCACTTGACAAGATGTTGGAACTTGAAAGATTGTTGAAAAATTCTTGTCTTGAATTTCTTGAGAGAGAAATATTCAAATTTGGTTAAGCTACTTTCTCCAGTTATACTTTCTTGAAATGGGAAATGTTTTGTTCAGACATTGGATGTGAGTAAGAACTGCACATGGCAAAGCAATAATTTTCATGTATTCATGAAAAGTTGAAAAAGATTGAAGATAATGCTTGTTTTGTTAATGCTAGAAAGGAATAGTCTCTAAAGCAACTCAAATATCTTGAAGACGAATGTTCAAAATTTCTTGTTGGTCAAGAGGTGCTTAAAAGTAAATTGGAAAATGAGAGTCGGGGACTTAATTCTGAAAAAGAGTGTGTTGGGGAAGAGATTATGAGAAAAAAAGTGACTGTAATTGAAGAATTAAGTGCCACACAATGCAAATTAATGGTGATGGATGAAAATATAATTGAATCAACCTTTACTACTAAGGCTCTTTCAGAAAAAAACACCCGTGTTGAAAAGGAAGTTTTAATCGAAGATACAACAATTTCCATGATAAAGTTTCTAATAAGGAGAAAGAGCTCTTATATGTCCATGGTACATTGACTAAGGTTCAACAAAAGTTAAAGTTAGTCGAAGGTAAAGTGGACACACTTGAAGCATTAATAAATGATTTTACATGTTTTGAAGAGCATTGGATAAATGAAAGGAAAGGTATTTCTTCAATAATTGAGCATTTATAGGATGTTCTTTTTGAAAAGGAGAATGAGGTGGAACTTATATGAAATCAACATGTTACCCAGATTTTAGGAGTTGTTTCTAAGTCTCCTTGGAAAAAAAATCAATAATGTAACTCTTGCATCAAAGGTTTAGAAAATGAAAATCAATACTGAAAATCTCAAAACAATTCTTTATGGAAAAGATCAAACCATTTTATTTGTAAGGAAGGAAATGGAAGCCGCTCTAGCAAGTTTGAAGGAAGTTGAGTTGGAGATAAAAAAAAATAGATGAAAATGAAGAATTGATGAATAGTCTGTCAAAATGGGAAGGTGTAAGATTGAAGGGCTAGCAAATGAGATCATACATTTATGTGAAGACATAAGTCATAAAGAAAGGGAACTTGAGCTCCTGCAAGCAGAGATGGTCAAAATATTTGATACAATGGAGGAGAGGGCAAAGGAGACTGAAGCAACATGGTGAAAAGAGAAAGAGATATTATCTCTCGAGCTAAATGATGCCAAGTTGGTTGCTACTGAAAATACCAGTGAGGCAATTATTATGCTCAGGAAGTTTGAAGAGAGCCAAGAGACTATCAAAGAAGAAGATCTCATGCTCAATACATTATTGAGAGCAAATGAAAATGCAAAATATGAAACTGAAAGGTGATAGAAATTTTTTCAAGGCTTGGCTGAGATCAAGCTGTGATTTTGAGAGAATCTGGTACATGGCGCAAGGGGAGTCTTGTGCCTATTGCGCAAATGAATCAAAATTGTTGGTAATTTTTTATTTTGGCACCAAACCTAGAATTTATAGTTCCTAGCTTGAGCACAATGTGAAGCACACAGGGGCCACCATTGAACTAGCTAAAAGGGGCTCAAAAACTATATATTGCAGAATGTGATGCCAAAACCACGAGAAGTTTTTGAACTGTTAATGAGGCAGCCACCATCATGCTATCTATAGGGGGCCAATTCGATAGTGCAAAGGAAATTACTACAAAGGTATAAAATGCTACTATTGGAAACATCTTGGTTCGGGGTATGTGCATGATCATCATGGAAAAAATAGGCCCTTAAGTGGCAAAAAATTTAGAAAAATCAAAATTAGGAAACTTGATTTAAAAATTTGAATAAGTTATCTATATTATTTCAAAAATATGTAAGAATAGAATTTGTAGCAAATTGAATGTAGTTTCTAAACTATGAGGTTTGTTTAAAAAATTAAAAAATCTATTTGGTGAAAATTTGAAATTTCAATGTAGTGGTGCTTAAATTTTAGGGAAAAAATAAGAAGTGTCTGTCTGACCACCCTAACCACAATAAAATGATAATACTTTTTTATAAGATTTTAGATATAATTAGTGGACTCATGCCCCGATGTGATGCATTTTTTTAAAATTTTTTTGTAAGTAAATAATTAATTATGAATTTTTTATTACAATTTTTTTTAAAATATAAAAACTCGTATGTCTGAAAACCTTAACTTAGTCAAAACTTGATGAAATTCAATTTTTATTTTTTTAATCCTATAGTATACAAAGCATAGAATGTGATGCATGTTTTGGATTCAAAAAAGGTGATATCATTTGAAAGCTATAAATGTTTTTCAATTAGCCTATCAATCAATACTTTAGTCGTAATTTGAATAGAAAATGAATAATAATTAGTTATTAAATTCAAAGTAAAGCATAATTTATATTCATGGAAATCTAAGAATCTCCTTTAAAAACCCTTTTCGTTTCATCAATTTTGGGTAAAAAAATAGTCATCAGCCACATATCCATCATATTGCCACTTTTTGGCCCATCATGATCGTGCACATACCCTTTGTTGCCTTTCAAAGGGAAAATATAGCACATGTTTACTTTGTCAAGGACAATGGGCATGTTTACTTTGGCAAGGAAATTCTTACGCTGGTGCAAGGAGCCTGCAAGAAGAAATCCATTGATGATATATCAAGGTTCGAGCTAAATCATGCTTCTCAAGCCTATGGTGGAGTCATAGGCCTAAGGGATCTTAATGTCAATATTTTTTTCCAAATGGATACATCGAGTTATATTTCAAAGGCCTGGATGAACTTGATGTGAACTAAACACAAGGCGGGGAGTTGATCATCTATTGGTTCCACCATGGTTTAGGCCATTGATGGTTGAAGAGAAGGCATGTAGCATAGGAAAATAGAGGAATTGCAAAGGAGCTATGGCAAAGCCAATGAATCAATAGTCAACAGTGAAGGATGGGTGTGGATAGATCTCTACTATCAATTGCAAGCCTCACAAGAATGTAGATGAGATCATAAGAAATCATGTGAGGTGTGCGATGAAGAAGCTTATGGTGGACCGATGGGGCATTTTAAAAGTTATTTTAAAATATTGGTTTCATAGTGAATTTCTAAGGTAAAAGGGGCATGGGTATAATTTATTTGCCCGATTATTTTTAAAGTCCTTACATTTTAAAAAGCAGGCTTCTAAATATATGGTGGGGAAAATATTCACTTTGTTGGAGTAAAATGTAGGGGGATGGGTAAAGTATTTACCCAATGAAAGTTTCATGGCCTTCATTTTATAGGAGCAAACATTTTAAATATAAAATGTGAATGGGGTGCCCCATTGAAATTAAAATTCTCACTGTTGTAAAACCAGATTTTAAATATGCAAAGTGAACAAGTAAGAGGCGCAGGGGAAGGAATTTGGTGCCCGGTGAATGAATAAGTATATTCACCATTTAAATGTAAAACATGCAAATATGATGGGCATGGATGAAATTTGCATGTAGCATCATGGAAATTTAAAAGAATATTATTAAGGGCCTTTTTCATAAAAAATTAAAGCCTTATTTGTTGGGTGAAGGTGCAAAGTGGGTTTTTACAGTAAAACAAGGGAAGAATGAATCATTTTCATGGGATAGCTAATTTTTTCTCAACTGTAGGGCAAACAGAGAAGTGGTTTTTTCTATTGCAAGTTGGTTTTAAAAAAAAGTGGTTTTATTGCAAAGGAAGAGAGATGAGAGAAGATTTTTCCTAGTTTCTTGTTGTTGATCAATGAAGGATGAAGCTTCCAAGTTTCTTTAATGGATTAATTTTTGGGATATTCTTCCTTCTATATCTTCTCATCTTTTCTCATTAGAAAGGGTTCTGAATTTTTGTATGGGTTGGATAGATAGAGAAATGTTGAGTCTAAGTCATGAATTGGATATGCAATTGTAATGTTTCAATTTCATGAGTAAATATCAGTTAGTTTGTGCAACCAAAGCATGAATGTCATCAAATTGTCTCCATATTTGTACACATTTAATCATATGAATTTGATATACAAAGTATGTTTGAATTTGTCACCTCAATTTCCCTAAGATTGTTTTATTTGTTCATGGTTCTATTTCAAAGAAATAGTTAAATTACTCTAAGCAGATAATTATGATTTTAAGTGTGCAAGGTGGATTTGTAGGAAGAATTTGGATATCAACAAGAGTAGATTTTTTAGTGTAAGGCATTAACATTTTTGAATCCACTGTTTGAAGTTTATTTCTTGATGAAATTGTCTTATAAATATATATTTGACTTCATGGCCCAAAATTAGGCACTGATTTGTTATTCAGCTTAATGCATTTCAGAAACAAATTATTAATTAAAAATATTTTTAATTCTTGTTGTTTGGTTTGGGTTTAGTGTTGAATTTTGCTTCCCATTGCTGAGTAAGTGTTGATATACCAAAATATAGCTAGATTTGAAGTTGTCAAGACTTTCCTTGGTATGTTTTAATTGGAAATTATCTACTATAAAATGCAACATTTGTGCATAATTGAGTTAAGTCTTTAGGCATTGTGAAGGGTCACCCCCTAGGTCTTGTAGAGCCTGAAGTGCATAGGATATGTGTTTCAATCTCATTTCCTATTAGTTGGCCAAATCCACCTTTGAGTTTGAGCATTAGAAAATGGCTATTCTATAGGAATCATTGAATCTATTGATTTGGAAACACCAATAGAACTGGTGAATCTACTGGGGACAATATTTTCATTATCTAGTTGTAGATTCTTGTATCACAGAGTCAAATATTTGGTGAATTTGAACTTTGTTTCAAATTTTGACAAGTTCTTGGACTTGGAAAAGTTTTGGGTGCAACCAAGTTCAAAGAATTTGAGTGTGACTATGCTGATGAAGAAGACCTAGTATGAGATTTATCTTTGAAAGACCTTCATACCGCTTGAAGTTTAGTCCTCTATGAAAAGAGGTGGCAACTTTGACTAAAGAACCTGACAAAGAATACAAGAACGTTTCAGATCTTGATGTTTCACCAAAAAATGTATAGTTGAACATTTTTACACTCACTTGAGTCTCTCTCATGGACTTTGGCTTGATTTTTCTTAAATTTAATGTTGTAATGTGGTCAACACATCCACATTAGGTCTTGGACCCTTTTGAATCATTACGACTTCTAGGATGTCATGTAAAAGTGTTTTGAAGTGTTGTAACCCACTTTCACACTTTTCTAGGACCCTTTCATTATAATTCACTTAAATAACTCCTTTTTATCACTTACAAAGACTTATCTCAAAGAGTTTTAAAGAGATGTAACAAACTCACGCTTTTCTAGACTTGACATCACGAATTTGACCCTTTCTTATGTTCAAATGACCCCTTAATACACTTTATGACCCTACTTAAGTGTATTTTTGAGAATATTCATGTTAAACCTCATTAAATACACTTCAATCCCCAACACCAAGTAAAATTTCCCTAGTGGGACCAAGTCGCCAACCGAGGCGACTTAGTCCCACTTGGCACAAAAATAAAAATTATTTTAATTTTCTAGCAGGATTTTATTCTCTTGAACTTAAGGTCACACTGTGATGTGTTATTTTCAAGAAATGGGTATGTGTAGGATCATCATGGAAAAAATAGGCCCTTAAGTGGCAAAAAATTTAGAAAAATTAGAGTTAGGCAACTTGACGTAAAAATTTGAATAAGTTATCTATATTAATTCAAGAATATGTAACAATAGAATTTGTAGCAAATTGAATTTAGTTTCTAAACTACTAGGTTTATTTTTTTAAAAATAAAATCTATTTGGTGAAAATTTGAAATTTCAATGCAGTAGTACTTAAATTTCAGGGAAAAAATGAGAATTAGGTATCTGTCTGACCACCCTAACCACAATAAAATGATAATATTTTTTTATAAGATTTTTGTATTTTTCATAAGTAGAGTGACTCCTATTTGCTCCTCAAATGTGATGCATATTTTTTTAATTTTTTTCCAAGTAAATAATTAATTATGAATTTTTATTACAACTTTTAAAAATATAAACTGTGATGTTTGACCACCTTAATCTCGTCAAATCCTGATGAAATCTCAATTTTTATTTCCTTTAATCCTATCATATGCTTAATCATATAATGTGATGTATATTTTGATTCCAAAATGCGATATCGCTTTGAAAGCTATGATGTTTTTCACTCAGTCTTATCAATCAAAGACTTTAGTCATAATTCAAATAAAAAATGAATAATAATTATTTTATTAAATTCAAAGTAAAGTATAATTTATATTGGTGGAAAGCTAAGAATCTCTTTTAAAAAACCCTTTTCATTTCATCAATTTTGGGAAAAAAAAAAATTGTTAGCCACATACCCTACAAATACCCATCATATCGCCATTTTTTGGCCCATCATGATCCTGTACATACCCAAATATTAGAAAATCAAGTATAAGTAAAGGTTTTTTTCTTTCACTATAACACACATTCATTCACTTAATAACCATTCAAGCAATTATTAAGCAATTCTCAAGCATTCTAAGCATCATCAAGCATCCATTGGAGCATCTTGTTGCATATCTATAGATTTCTACATCAAGGGTTTAGTGAGTTTGTGGCATTGCATGTTATTCATTCATCATTCCTTCTTTATTTCATTTCATTTCCTAGGGTATTATTACCAAATTGGGGTTTGACCAAGGAAAACCCCTATTCCCTAACCCTTAACCCTTTTTCCCCACTTTGCATGTGTGTTTTGCAGGTCTTGTATAAAGATTTGTCAAAGAACAAGGTGTTAAAAAGTGGTCAACAATCCATCAAAGTAACTCAAGTTAACAAAGCCCTAATTGAAGCTTGGAGACCTCTT